>SMGT01016057.1:183819-217541 GCA_004794575.1 Lanistes nyassanus
CCCCCCCCCCCCCCCTCCAGAGAAAGAGCTGAGTTCAGTTCTTTATCCTTTCATTCTCTTCTTAATCGCTTGTGTTGTACAGCAGATATAGGTTTTGGTATGCAGGATGCTTTATTCTGCACACGGTCGATTATCTCGCAAATCACTGCTAACCTTACTATACAGAAAAATGAACGCTTTTAGCCTATAAATAGGTGTCTCTCACGCACTCGCATTGGGCCTATACGCACGCGACTCGCACCAAAAAATCCCAACACATATAATCTGCTTATGCCTTCCTTAATTATTTAAAACAACTTTATAAATAAATGGTAAATCTACGTTAATGTGATTTTTTTCCCAGTTAACTTTTTTTTTCAATGTGAGTTACATACTACTGCGTTTCCAACTCCAACTGGAGAGACATAACTATAAACAAGCAGGTGATAAGTTGGGAGGATTTGCTCCCCTTTAATAAGCTTCCTGCTATCTTTTCATGAGCGACGGGCATTTTCTTAACAAATACTATAATTATAATTATAACCTAGAACGCCTATTATTTCAATCCTGAAATAGTCTGGTTAGTTCTTAAAATAAATGGAGAAAATATCTGCATTTCATTTGACTTCACCCAGACTTGACATAAAGATGAACAAATATGTTTGAAATAATTATTTGGTCCATCCTTCATATATCATTGCGATGTTACTCTAAGAAAGATTCTTATGTTATCAGCACTGATATAAAAGCTGAAATGTAATTTTTTAAATTTCTTTTGTTTTTGGTCCAGCACTACTTCCAAACCAGTGGTCGTGAAAACAGGAAGGAGCACTTTACGGTGTTAAAGTGATGTCCCTTTTAGCAGGTCGAATAGGTTAGAGTAGGGAAGTGTTTTGACGATGGCAACTGTTTCTTCACCCCCTCTTGTGGATCACGATGAGAAGCCAAAAAGCAGAAGACCGAAAGGTGAGATCAATTATGTGTTTCATTTAAATTTTTTCTGATGATTATTCTAAGGGTTCTAATGATCTCCTGTAGACACCAGGTTACTTGTAACACTAATACTAATAGGTTGAGGAAAAGCCAGAAAAAGATCAGGAATGTCGCAATGAGTATATTTTGTGAATGTTATTTGTGAACTGCGGATGGTAGTGAAACTCTGCTGGCTTTTGGTTAATGTCGTCAGCAACAGAGGGTCTCAAGATCGGAGTAGGAGGGGAGAAGTTAATGAATGGTGTTGGGGAGGAGAGGGGATGATCTAGAAAGGGGAAGAAACCAAAGTACACGCGCGGTGCCTGAAACAATTTGAGACAACCAACCCTCAACCTCATAGATCTAATATTCATGACAGGTGCCACTTTTACTATGGATATTACTTTTCCCTCTTGAAGCGGAAATAATTTTCCCCCTTTCTTTCAGAAACGGAAATTCTTGGGGGGGGTTTTCCCCCAGAAGAAAAAGTTGCTGAAAGCAAAGTGAGCATAGCAGGGATGTCGAACTGTGTCAAGTTTGATTTTTTTTTCAAAGGAAAGAACTCTTCAATATGTGAGGCACATAGCCATTATATGTCAATCCGGAATCCCTTTTGATTTCTGCAGTTTTCCAATAACATATATATACACAGGAAAACAAAAATGCAGGAGAACGCTTTAAATTTTCTTTTTCAAACTGTTTTAAATATACGTGATATACCCAATAATTTCATAACTCATTCGTCATTGATGATCTCCATGGCCCTAAATGCTGCTTACAAGTTACAGACTATCGCTATGACTATCACTATGAGTATGACTTATGAGGCTGTATACTAATAGTGTATAGTCAACTGGATCATCATCGATCATATGGCTTGTAATGTAATGTAATGATTCAATCGGCACGACGTTTGAAGTTGCCGTCACTCTTTTGCTTAGATTTCAGTCATTTTCTGTGAAACCCTATACATTAAAAATTAAGTTATATCGGAATACGGTCAGGAGCAGACTTATTAGAGCTGAAGGCAAACATTTCCTGCATCCAGTGCAGGAGAAACTAGTCACGTGACCAAACGAACTAGCTCTCTGCCCTAGAAACCGTGTTGGAGAAGAATTGACTTCAGCTGAAATGACATGTTGTATGTATAGCGAGATTTAAAGTTCCTGCACCTGTGACCTGTTATATGTTAATTTACGCATTTTTTAAAAACTAGACGATTTGAAGAAAGAACCTTTACCAGATTATTGTGTGTGGGTGTGTGGGGGTGGTTCTCGTGGCGAAAATGCTTTATAATTTACATTGGTTTGGATTCACTTTCCCAGGATTTTTGCCATGTTCGCTTACTAACTTGATGTTAGCAGGTATTTTATATTTTTTAAAAAACCTCAGTTCCAAAGAGCGTTATCGTAGCTGCTTTTAACATGAAACTTTGATATTTTAAGCGGCAGTCCAGTATACATATATTTAATGCTACAACCAGTACAGAAGGAGGAGTTTGGGGGTGGGGTGGGGGTGGTAGGTCCCAGACTGAACTTGATGACATGGGCCAGCGACCAAGTTTTGTACTAACAGGTTTTGTGGGGCATCCCAGATAGCAAAAGTATTTATAACACAATTTTTTTATCTCCAAACATAATAGTTATGATGATAAACCAAGGAGATTAAAATGCCTTTTGACAAATGTAGCATGTGTGAGTCTGTTCATAATATTTATTTTTAAGCTGTGGCCTGCTTGAGAAGACCCTTATAAATATTGGTATGTACCTAGCTTCTAGCTGTTCACCTGTCATGTGGTAATGGCTGCAGTAGAAAGATGAGTTTTATTCATGAAAACACCATGCAGAGTGAGGTAGCCTTTAAAAACAAGTATTGACATTTCAGTAAAGATATTATATGTTGCTTTGTGTCTTCAGCACTTTTTTAAATTGGTTTTTTTTTTTGCAAAGTGAGGTGCATTGTTTCCTTTATGTAAGTTTAGGGGTTTTTTGATGTTTTTAATTCCCAAATTTGCAGTCCTTTTTATTAAAACTTAAAAATTATTCTGGACAGTTTAATGTACGTAGTGTAACTTAACTGTACTTCATTAAGGACATTAGTTCTACTTCTTTCTCAGTTATTAAGTCACAAAAAGAGTTGCATTCTGTCCTGTTAGAGAAATCATTCTGCCTGTGCAGGCTTGTTATGTTAATTAAGGATAGGGCAAGATACAAATGAAAACAAGATAATACATCTGATTACAAATTCAGTTGAAAGTGAAGGGACAGTGGAGGTAAAATAATTGTGATTGCTACAGAGTACTGTTGTGTAGGGAGGCATTTCCAGTCTGTTATATTGCTTCCTTGGTGTTTTTGCATATAACTATACTAAGCTAATGATTGTGGTTGCATGTTTTCTGATTTTTGTTATAGATACAAAATTTAAGCAGCAGAAGCTTCCAGCCTGGCAACCTATTCTCACAGCAAACACAGTTTTGCCAGCATTTTTTGCCATAGGCATTGCATTTATTCCTTTGGGAGCAACTCTTCTGTATGTGTCAAATAATGTGAGTTTAGCACATACTGTAACTGCAGCATTGACAGTCTGTAAGCCATCCCTGTGTCTTAAGTGAAATATCTTGGATGATTTGTTTGTTTGTTTTTTGGGGGGTGGGGGAGGGGGGTTGCACAAAGAACGTCACTGTTTGCACTCAGTTGGGTTTTTGTTATATGATCTGACATTATAATATAATTATAATTTATGTTACAGAATATAAAATCTGTGTCTTCTTTTTGAGAAATCATGTTGCAAAGCTGAATAAGATCCATGTGTGTCCATGCGTTTGTGTGTGTGTTTGTGTGTGTGTGAATGGGAATATGTGTGTCCATGCGTTTGTGTGTGTGTGTGTGGAGCAGGTTGTTGCAAAGGAGAAGAAAAAAAATCAATAGGAGTAGAAAATACATTTGTAAGACAGTCATTTCTGGGTTTTCAGATAGTATTTAGTAGCCAGTTCCAAAGGTGGTGCTGTCCGTGTCATTGTGGTTTTTATATGCACATATAATAATATATGTGGAGTTTGCCATTCGAATGCATTCTAATTATAATCAAAAGTTTAAACTGCATCTTTTGAGTAAAAAGTAGAATTGTGATCAAACATATTGTTGTTCCCACAGATCAAAGAGACGGTATATGACTACACCCAGTGTAAAAATTATGACGCCAGTTCTACATCCTACAAGACTTGCGCTGATTTCTTTAGCAGCCCCAACAACACAGGGCAAACATGTAGATGCAACATCAGCCTTAATCTTGATGAGTTCAGTGTAAGTTTTGTTACATTGTTTTTGCAGTCAAAAGCTGAGAGGGGAAAAGAAGAGCGATGTTGGTCGGGTGGTGGGGTTGGGGGAGGGGGGAGAGGGAGTAGACAGAGAGATTGGTTGTTTATGGTGAAATCAGTACTGAAGGCTATTTCATGATGCGGGTCGTGGGGGGAGAGGGAGTAGACAGAGAGATTGGTTGTTTATAGTGAAATCAGTACTGTTGTGTGCATCATGTCATGTTGTGTTGCTGACTATTGTGTGCATCATGTCATGTTGGTATTTCATGCAGGGGACAGTGTACATGTACTATGGACTAACCAACTTCTATCAGAACCACCGGCGCTATGTCCGATCCCGTGATGACAACCAGCTCAATGGCCAAGAGATAGACCCCAGCAAGCTTGTTGATGACTGCAGCCCATACAAAACTACAACAATCAATGGAACACTATATGGTTATGCCCCTTGTGGTGCTATTGCCAATAGTCTCTTTAATGGTAAATTGATGCTGATAGCATTTTATTTCAGGCTTTACATAGAGATTTTAAATACAAGCTCAGAACAATTTAAAATGTCCCCAGTAGAAGGCTTTTTTTATTCCTGTGAAAGACAAGTATTTGCTTGAAACTTAAACTGCTTTTTGAACTTGTTTCTTTCTTGTTTACAGATTCGTTCAGCATGTCTTACAAAGGTGCAGATGGCACTAGCCAAGACATAAGTGTTCCACTGCTGCACACTGGAATTGCTTGGGTTTCTGACAAGAACGTCAAGTTCAAAAATCCATCTGGTAAGAAGTAACAGCATGTCTCTAGCCACTTTCTTCTGATGTGCATGCGTGTGGGATCTTCTGTGTATGTGTGAGAGAGAGGGGTTGGGGGAGGGAAACTGGGAGAATGCTATAACCTTAGTATTTGAATATTCATATATATATATATACACACCACGAAGTGTTTGTTCACTTGGTGTTTCACATAATTTCTGCGGGGTTTTTTCCTAACAAATGTGAATAGTGCAGGGTGATGTGATTGTGCACATGAAGTTTTTGATGTATAAGATTCTTGAGATGCAGGTTTGATTTTCTGTTTCAGACTGGAAGTCCCAATCCTATACGCATCCACCTAACTGGAAAGAAAATATCTGGAACATGACTGATGGCTATGAAAATGAGGACCTCATTGTCTGGATGCGCACAGCTGCTTTGCCTACATTTAGAAAGTTCTACCGCCGCATTAATCATACCAACCCCGTGTTTATCAGTGGGCTGCCAGCTGGCAAATATGAAATCATCATTGAATACAGTAAATATACTTTAAAAGTTGTCAGCTCTCTTTCACAAAACAAACTCTGGAGATAGGGGCTCTTAAAATTATGTTCCTTGACTTATTGCAGCACATATTATTATATTTGGGAGGAAAATATTTCCTGCCCAGCCCCACCCCACCCCCAAAAAATCCCCCCTCCCAATTTTTTTAAATTCCTAGTCTGATAGTATTAACTGATTTTTCATTAGACGCTGAGAATTATCACTAATATTTGTACCCTAGATTAACTTGTGCCTTCTGCTTTTGCAGTCTCACAGGTCTCAGCTTTTTGTTCTGCATAGAGTGTAAATACTTTGCTTAGCAAGTTGAAGGTAGTGGACAGTAACCTATAATTATTTTTGTGAGTGGATTGGCAGAATCTGCAGTCAACAGATAACAGTTGCAAGCACCAGTTCTTGTCACTAACAGCCATCAGAGATTGGAAGAGGTGTGTGCAGTGTGTCCTTTTGCTGTCCCAACCTGTGCACAAACTGTGGCTGTTTTTCAGACTACCCAGTCACAGCTTTCGATGGAACCAAGAGCATCATTCTGACCACATCATCTTGGATGGGTGGCAAGAACGCCTTTTTGGGCATTGCTTACTTAGTTATCGGCTGTCTGTGCATCGTCCTGGGGGCTGCATTCCTCATCGTCCATCTCAAGTGGGGAAAGAAGTGAGTTGTCTCTTTTGTGTCTTTAGCCTTAAAGAGCGTTAGTTGCAGAACCTCTTGTCAAAAAGTTTGTGTGCCTTGGCTGACAGAACAAGGCCAGATGTAGCATTTGTGCAGTTGCTGTATTGAGCAACCAAAGGCATTTGTTAAATTAAGCTTCATTGTAAGTGGGTGCATATTTTTATTACCTTTGAACAACATCTGTGTCTTTTGTCTTCACTTTTAGGAAAGATGTGCATGTCAGAAATATCCTTGCTGTATAATGTGGTTAAAACATGGTTAGCCATTTCTCTTTTAGAGCTTTTTAACCGTTTGGAAGCAGACTGATAGATAGTACTGGCCATTGTGAAATAGAGTGCATGACATTGGACTCCCTTTTGCAGTTTTTAAAACAAACCATAAACTATGCCAGACATATACAACATTAACTGTCGTATTTGTTTTCCTTTTTTTAAGAGTCATTTTTTCCCCTTTTAGTTTTATGCATGAACCAGGCTGGAGAACTCTCTTTGGTTAACTGTTTTTCTGAGAAAAGCTATTGTTTTCTCCAAGGAACAAAAATCACAGTCAGAGAGAGGGAGTGGGGGAATCAAAATGCCCCAATTTTGTCCAGATCCAGTCCACCTTTAATTTGACATACTTTACGTGTTCAGTAGAAAGTAGTTGGCTACTGCAGTTGCACACAAGCATGCTGGCTTGTGTAACATGGACAATGCAGGCAGTTGCAATGTTGAACTCGTCACTGCTGCCATTTTGCCCGTTTGGATGTCATAGTGTGTAAGCTTGAAGTACACTGATAAGTTTCTTTCCGTCTACTATGTTGTGTTTCCCAAATCATTAGTTGTGGAGAGCCTTTTGAGGAAGGAAGCATCAAGTAGACATTGGAAAGTTGGTGAAAGGTGAACATTGGAAAGTTGGTGAACGGTGAATATTGGAAAGTTGGTGAAAGGTGAACAAGGCAGACGTGACGCTGTCTACTGGCATCTAAATTTCCTAGATTTCAGTTTCTTTACAGTTGCGTGCATGCACAAACGCTACTGGGGCTTTCAGACTCCAGCAAGCTTCCAAAAAATTTTGCTGTCACCTGTTCTCCAGCCTGAGAAATCCCTTATTTTTTTATAAGTCTTCTGCAACTTTATTAATTAATGTGTTGTTTGTGCCAGTCGCTTGATTGAGGACTTATTTATATGATTTATATGTAAGCTTAAAAAAACTATGATGTGGTGATTTGGTGAGTGGGGGATCAGTGGGGGTGCATGTTCCTGTTGCTTTTGTGGGTTTTGTGGTACAGCAAGTGAAAGAGCTGGCAACATGCACAAGGTGTATCTGTGTTTAGTTACTGTTAGTTTGGAGATAACATTGTCGTCATTTATGTCCATTTACAGTAGAGATATTTTTTTTACTGGGTTCATCTGGTTTTCAAAACACCAGACCATGGCCAATCATTTGATAGAATTTTCCACTAAGGTAAACCTTTGCAATTATTACGTATATGAGAGCACTAGTGAAGAAATTAGTGATGAAAATGCAGAGAATGAGCATGGAAAGAGTGAGTTCAGAGACTAACTGAATTTTGAAATAATTACAGCATTTTGAAATAAAACGTTTTATAATAAGACATAAATAGGGATATGAACAACACTACTGTTACTCTTAGCATTTGTGAGTCCATGCTTTCATGTAATCATTTTTAGACATTAATCTTGCATTTTTGTACTCATATCTACATATACATATATATATACACACATGTATTCATACACGTAGAGGCAAAAATGTTTAATAGAATAGGCTTTAAGATTAAGTGTCGGACAAAGTAAGATGGGGATTTCAGGTGGAAGGCTTACTTTCAGCATTGGGTGTCAACATTTATTTCTGTTGCAGAGTAGTAGTACAGCCTAGAATTTCAGTTTTCCCTGCTGTGGATTAAAAAAAGGGTCAAGAAGTATATGGAATCAGATTTATACTGTGTTTGCAGGAGTGTAAGTTGATGGTGGCCTTGTGAGAGCATGCCGTGCATGTTGATTAAAATGTTTTCTTTGCGGGATTCACCCCCCCAAACTATTTATGTTTATTTACATTGCAGATAGATGGCACATTGATATAGTATTCTAGCAAACTTAGATCTGCAGAAAACATGAGTAGCCCAGATTTGCTGTCGCCATGTGTATGTGCAGAATAGACTGGTGGATTAAAAAGTTTGATGAAGATCCCTTCGGGTTTTCCAATACGGGAGATGAACAGCAGGTTGCAGGTGATGGTTGCCTGAGTTGTGTCTACTTCGTGCACTTCGCAAACTGTCCTTGCAAAACCTCCTCATGCTGCAAAAGCCTGCAATGACGTGACAGTGCTGGGGCATGTTCGCAGTGATTCACTCAGCCTTCCTTACACAGATCCTCTGCAGTTTCCTTAACCTTGACCTCGTGTTAAGCGGCCATGGCACGTCTTGCATAATTGTAGAGAAGTACATGTAATGCTTGTAATGAAGTTTGTCTCGCAGGTTAGGGCTTGTCTTAACTACTTCATCCCCAAGCATAGGATAGGGGTGCGAATATGCATGCATCCTTATGTGGACCAAGTGCATGTTGATAATAACATGTCACCTGCTGCCTATACATTTCCTTGTGTCAGTGGTAAAGAGATTCACTGCTTTGCTATGTTAATACCTCGTGCCTACCCTTTGTGCTACAAACAGAAAATGTCAACCAGAATACTTCAAGCTGATCTTAAGTTCTTTCCAAACATCTCGCCTTCTTCGCATGTTTTTCCTTTCTCCTTTTTTTCTGTTTTGCCTTTCAACATTAGTATTGACTATTTAGCATGTTTGTAAAACAAAATACACGTAATATGTGCATTATTTTTGCATGAGTCATGAGTATGATAATTGAGTTATCTATCCTTGTGGAGTTTGAGAATTTGATATAAACCTTTTTTTTGTAAGAAACATGTATAGAGGAGCCTCCTTCATTTTAAAATTGAACCTTTGCCTTGTTGGTGCTGTTATTTCATCCTGCTAGGTTGTGGTATTGTATCTCAATGCACCTGTTTTCTTTGATGTGTGTGTGAATCTTCACATTACCAGTCAGTGCCTTCTCATGTTGGAAGAACCACAGGCGTTGTGTTTGCTGCTTCCATTACTTCCCCCCCCCCCTCACAATTTACATGTTCCATTACCCATCAACCCTCAACCACATTTACATATTCAATCACTCATCAGCCCTCACCCACACTTTACATATCCCATCATCTCTTAGCCACACTTTACATATCACATCACTCATCAACCCTGAGCCACACTTTACATATCCCATCACCATCAGCCCTCACCCACACCTTACACATTCTATCACCTATCAACTCTCTTCCATACTTTACATGTTCTGTCACCCATCAACCCTCCTCTATACTTTACATGTTCTATCAGCCATCAACCCTCTGCACACATTGCGTTGTGATTTCTTTTCCTGTATAATTTTATTTTGGTAATAAGAGGAAAAGAACTAAAAAAAATTGCCAAAGAGGCCATGCTTTTTTAGTCAACTGTTTAAAATACTAAGAAACCACATTCAGTTCTTGCATCTTTCAGTCACCGTTTTATCTCCTGTTGGGCTGAAAAAGAAACAAAGGGAAGAGTGTATATTATCACTGTTTTTATCTGTTTTATTTGTAGAGCTGTCACAAGATCCATTACTGGTGTCTGGCGAAGTAAGGAGTGCCATGCTATGATTTTTTTTAGTAGACATATCTAAGAAATTAACATGAATCTTAATGCATGAGTCGTGCTGTTGTAGCATCTAAAGCATGTTTATTCCTACATTTTTTTTCTTTTTGTGTGCCTTTAAAATTTTTCAGGTAAAGTAATTGTTAGGGAACACTACATTCACATTTCTAGTTATTATTACTAAATCCAATTCATCTTACTGTCAATAGCACCACTTACAACCAGCCACATGAACCAGCTGGTAACATTTTACATAATTTAGAATGTTTGATCTGGCTAGCATGCTGGCTCGGTCTCTGTCTCGCTCTGTCACTATATCTTCTGGCCATTGTCAAGGTTAAGCATGTGAAAGTCTTTGGTGATAGTTTACCAACTGATTCCCTTACCCCTATCCCTACCCCTACCCCCAGTTCCATATCTTTTTTTCTCTCTTGTATTTTCCTCACTGTTCTAAAAAGAAGTTCCATTTTTAAAGACTGAATAACATTTTGTGTGGAATTTCTTTGACCACCATGGTAGTTACTTTGGGGGAGAAAATCCTAAAGGTATTTTTAAACCTGATATTTGTTTTAAACCCTTTCATGAAATTTCTGAACTTTTGCCTATGAATGTATTACTATGCTTCATGATTGTTCTTGTAAAAAAATTGTTTTGCACATGTAACTACCATAAAATGAAGAATTTTAATTCGAAAAAAAAAAGCAAAAGCAAAGTCAGGAAGACTGAAATCTCATCCTGAACTCCTTATATGATACATAAATGTAATTTGTGTATCTATGTAAAACAAGACACAAGTCCATGTTATGTCGTAAGAAGTGTCCAGGTCACTACTACACATTGTCCTATTTCAGTTTCTCACCATGAATTGAATATTTTCTGCAAATGTCTTTATTTTATAGCTGTCAAATATCTCATGCTTTCCTGCCTGACATTTTGTGACAGGCAAGATGAATACCACAACTTACTGCATGATCTAAGTTAGTCTGCTGTTCCACATTTCAAGTTGCAAATTACAACTCTTCTTTTCATTTAAGTGGAGATGTTTACAGCAAGATTTGTATATTTACAGGCCAAGTGATGTGATCAACGTGTCGAACCGTGAGAACTACTAGCTTGGCTGGGTGATGTCCTGAGCTGCTGCAGATCATTGCCGATACATCTTGGACACTGACAAATTCCCTGCACATCTTCTGGTGTCGTGTGACAGCAGAAATTTTATCAGATTTTGAAGGGTTCTTGGCCACATAAGCACAACTGTCTTGAACCATTCCAGATGTAGAAAATGCTAAACCAGTTGATGCTGGTAGTTGAGAGAACATTACAGAGAATAATGGAATCTGTGGACAGCCCCAAGGCGGATTAATTGAATTGCACGATTGTGTATGTCACTGTAATTCACAGCAAGGTTGCAGCCATTTCTGAGTGGGCCAGTTACTCTGTAGTCACTTATCATTGTCCTTGTCATCTCCTCCTCCTGGTTTGCAGATGACATGACCAGCCCAGTTCTGGTGATCATTGTTGTCTTTTCTGAAAGCCAGTTATTAAATTAAAGCTTGGTGTCAAGAGATACAATGGCGATCAGAATTCTAGCCTTTCTGTTTGAGCACAGGCTCTGCTGTCTGGTTTTCTTGTTTCCAGGGACAGATGGGAGAAGATCGAAGCTTCAGCTCTGATTCTTGAGTCTGTAATGAGCAGCGCACTGTGACACCAGTACACTGTGTTGTTCTCTTGACAATAGGTGGTGATCTCTTGCTCTGTGCTTAGTGGCTTGTGAAAGGGCTATGTTAGTGATGATTATCATTCACTTTTCTTCTCAGGGCCTGTGATTTCATTTCACTAGCCATGCCCCCTGTGCAGGCCTGGTGACATGAGAGTTGCAGTGAGGCATCATTGCTGTCGAGTGGGATCAAGGTTTGGCATGTTGTTAGGGCAGTTTGCTACCCCTCCCCTTCCCCCCATCCCACCAGAGGCAAACCATTACAGAACTGTGATTCGTGGCCGGCCTACCTTAGTGCAGTCAAAGCATGCACTTGCTTTCATTTCATCTATGTAACCCTGCAACATGCTATTCTCTCACTGTCTTGACCATACAGGGGTGAGACTGCTGCAGCCAGATTGTAACTTGAAGCATCTGTTTGGTTAATGTCTAGGAAGAACAAAAAAGGTTACTGTCCCTGTCTGCTGCTGATGACTGGGTGTAAATGTTTGTTTAGACAACTTGTGAACCAAAACTTTCTAAAACTCAAACCCTGATACACTTTTTTGACTTTGAGGATTGTTGTTTTTATTAGAGGTTTTTGTGTGCTATTATTCTCTTTCTGTGTCCTTGCACCTCCACCTTCGCTCGAATATTTTTTCCTAAACATTATGTGGGGTTGGTATGGTCACCACTCATTGTTGGGCAGCATAATGTATCCAGCAAAGGTAGGCTGAAGACATTGCCATTTGACTGCAGCTGAACATGCAGTTTAAGCTGTTGGCTAGCCCCCTTTTCCTTAGGGCCACCAGGCTGACCGGCCGGGCTGTCAGAAAATTTTATATCCCTGATGGCTTGTAAGTCGGAAATGGATGTTCTCAATTAGAAACTGCTTCTTATCTGCATATACACTGTCCTTGGTGTTGTCCTGTTTGTGAAAAGAATGGCAGACAGACTAAATGGGAGAAGGGTCATTTCTTGAATCTGGTCTCAAGTACGATTCTTCTGCTTAACTAGTCTCTCACTTTTCGTGAAACCTGAAGGAATTGATTGATACATATTGTGTACAGTTAAGCAGGTATATTTATCTTTGTGTGAGTGCTACACTTGTTTGTTTGGTTCTTTGGGTGAGAGGATATAGAAGCAAGTGATAAATTGCAATGTGAGGCTAGGTGAGGAGGGGAAAAATGAAAATGAGTCTGGAATGAGGAATACTTTTGTGTATCATTCATGTTTTAAGTATTTTAAATATATGTACCCGATCACTAAAGCTGTCACACAGCCTCCCCACTTGCGAATAAAGACTGGCCTCCTGAAACAAACAATATTGTTGGTGATACAAAGGGCATGTCTTCAACAGTATGTACACTTTCAAAACAACATGAACAGCATGGTCATGTTAAATGCTTATGGCAATCTCTGTGACTATAATAGATGAAAAAAAGCGTTTCAGCTGGCCTTGGGGGAATTCCTTCCCCAGATTTTTTCTCCCCCCCCCCCCCGCCCCCTTTTTTTAAACAAAATTGTGTACTACGAAATTTTTTCACATTTCATTTCCTTTCAGCAAAAAGAATTCTTGTTTTCTTTAATTTTAACCAGCCTCCCAGCAATGAGCAACTTTAAGCTTTTAGTACTAGCAAAGGTCACTATGCAGTTCTGGCAACAAATGTGCCTTTTGGCCTCACTGCACCTCTTTAGTCCTTTGTTGTAAATATAGTTTTGCTTTGCTGTTTGCGATGCATATAAAACAAGAAAAAGGAAATAGGTTTATGAGACTGCTGAATCTACGAAAAGATCGTGATCTTATAAAGTTTACAAGTACACTAGATAGCAGACAATCAAAATTTTCAGACCTTCCATGTGATCTCGTTGAAGTTTCTTCAACACGGGAAATGCTCAAGACATTTTCTTCCTACATAAAGACTATTAAAACTCTTTTTATCAAAGACAGGTGCTGTATTAATAGAATTAGTAAACAGTAACCATATACTGGGTTGCATTAAAAAACAATTTTTTGGTATACATTTTTCACAACTTCTATAGCATTTATATGGTTTTAGATCCCATTTAAGATTTTAAAGTTGGGTTATAAGGTATTTTTTGCTTAAATGTAAAAGTCATGGAGGGAAAATAAAGGAAAGATCATCGGTGAACAAATTATCCTGTACAAATTTTTTCCAAAGTATGTTGCTTGTATTGGTCAGCCAATAATGTCGAAAATAATATAAGGTGAATTTGCATATATAAGCAGTAGGAGTCAAATAGCAGCCCTCCTGACCATTCGAGCTTACTTTCCAAACCAAAAAAGATAATTTTAGTAAGGCCCCCAGGAAATGTGTGATCAGGCTTTCATGAGAAAAAAATTAGGGTTGGTAGGTAACATTCCCAGTAACATTCCCTGGGCACATTGTTTGCCAATGCTTTTCTGTGCCAGTGCAGTATCATAGAGATTCCACATTTTTTCTTTTTTCTTTTTTTAATCAGCAGGAAATGTCAGAGGTTTCGCGGTGGTGGTGGTAATACTCTGATCTCATATTGTTGTTTACTTTTGGCCTGATGTTGAAAAACTTCCTCCTGACACCACAGCAGCCTGGAATAGTGATCAGGAACACTGGGCAGTAAACACTTCAAGGATTTCATTTGACAGAAAAATTGAAGAAGTCAAAGGTGCAAAACGAAGGTTGATGTTAATAAAACCATTTAATGGGTGTGTTTTTGTCTAAGTCTTTGATTAAAAAATTCAGCTAAGTTCTCTAGTCGGAAAATGCACACCATAGACAAAAACCACTACTGTAGGCAATGCCACATAGCATCCACCAGGGGTACCATCCACGGAAATCGTTAATTTGTATGTTCAGAATACTTGGGTACAATAAAGTTCAGGTCATGCCAGACGATGCAAGCAAAGACGAGCAACTCGCTATTGAGCCAGGAACTCACAATGAGCCTCCCACCTCAGTGCGATATGTTCACACGGTGTACACGACAGCCACGCATATTTTTTTCTCTCTCCTCACATCGCCATCACCACTAACATAAGGGATACAAATCACAACACGTGTGTATAAATTTAAGGCGGGACACCCCATCCTTGTTTAATGGAAATGGTCCTGTACTTATTGATATGACAAATTATAAATCAACTGAAGAAGAAATAATTATTCAGTCTTTTACAGAAATAGTAAAATGCTGATGCAAGCAAACAAGAGTATGCTGGGCTCATGGTCTTGCTGAAGTGGCTGTCATCATGTCTTTAACCCTTCCCTGATTGAGTCCTCAGATTTCGTTGGCTTTTGCCTGCGAGCAGCTTGGCCAGCTTAGAACCCACGCTATCCTCCTGAGTGCTGGATGAGCAGCCACTTGGCGAGCTGCTCAGCACCATCTGGCATAGCCTTGCCCTCTCGAGTGCTGGACAAGCAGCCCTTCGCCAAGCTGCTCAGCGCCGTCTGGCATGTTCTTTTATGGGATGATGGTTTACCCCATCGATGCTACGTGTTGGGTTATGTCTCGGTTGAACTGTGATTTCTAATTTATGAGTTTGTAACTGAAGACCACGTGCAAGTCATGTGAATGTTTTAAGCGTCTTCACATTGTTGAGAGAATAATCTTGGATTGAAACATTTATAATTCCAGTGTGGACTAGGTAGCCATGTTGATCATAGATGTCGTATTTGCTATTGAAGTGTTGTTTGCTGCTTGATCACCTATTTTTTTCTTTTAATTTTGGTTTTTGGCGGTACTTAGATTAAATTGGTGTGCTGTAATGGTTGTTATGGAGTCAGATTATTATGTAACTTTGTATTTGTCTTTCAAAAAAACCAGTTCAATTTTAGGCAGAACGATTTTCAAGAGACAGTGAATACTATGAGCCATATAAATGTTTTTAAAATAAAATTTAAAATCAGAATTTAAATTATATATGCCTGTATCTGAGTTGCAGTGAAGCATTTGGCATGACAGGTTATGGAAATATGTGAATGGTGAATATATGTTCGTTGAAGAGTGAAAACATTTACATTGTCTTGTCTTCTTCCTTACTACTAGAACATTTTGCCATGATTAAACTCGGAATACCATGTAGTGTTGAAAATATGCAGGCTTCGGTGAGAGTTGGGCTAGCATGTGCATACACGCCCAGTTGAAACCTTGCTGTGCCTCCACAACCTACAGTTTATAGTTATGTTGATCGTATGTAGTGACCTAGGTTTAGCTTTGGGAGTTAAGGGGAGCTTTTTAAAAGGCTGTCTAGCAAAGCCACCCAGCCCAATATTACCGTCTACAGTCCAGAATGAATGAACAACTACTTAAGCATTCATTTTACTGGTGCTGATCCCTGGGTTGAGTGGTTGGAGGACGAGGGAGGTACATGTAAGTGGCACGGATGTAGGGTGTAGAATTTATTTCTGTGAACCATGGTACCCACAGTGCAGCGAGTAGGCAGTTTGTGCTCATGAAAAGCTGTCGATGCTTGCGTTGTGAACGTTATTTTCGACAGGTGTTGTACTCGATGCTGACAGTAGCCAGGAACAGGGATGCGAAAACACATCCTTACAAAAAAAAAAAAACAAAAACGGAGGGATGCAGCAGTACGTGATCTATAGTTCCATGGAAAAGTCTATAGTATATCACCCATCCAGAAGAAAAAACAGTGATTTAGAGAAACTTCCTAACAGATTTCTTCAATCTTGTGCCAGCTTCAAACTGTAGGGGCGCGCCCCTCTTGCGTACCTACGTACCTGTTTACCTAGGAACTTGGCTGAAGATACGACGGTTGATGTGACGTGACCCGGATGTAAACAGCTTTAGGCCTGTCGCGCAACAGTGGATTGCGATCTGGAACGTTGCGCGGAACCCTTACGTTGTGGAACACTTGACGACGTACGTTGTCATCCTGCTGCAAAACAGAAGCCAAATTTAGTGAAGGCGGAAATTAAATCAGAATATAAATGGCAATTTTAACTGAAACATGCACACTGTGTGTGTGTTTGAGGCAATGGCGAGAGATCGTCGACTAGGAATATAGCCAAGGAAAGAAAAGGCTAACAATGCTGATAGCCGTTTCCCTCCACTCGCGAGGTTTCACAATGTGTAAACAGGGTGCGTGTGTAGACGGGACAGGCAATCCAGTTCTCTGCATTCAAGCAAACGACACGTGCGTATTTGTGCAGAGGAAGGAAAGCTCAGTGTGCTGACAGGAACTGCATGGCTTTCGACCCTGCACGGCCATCCTTCCGAGTTGTCCGCTCCACCATGATCCAACAGGTAATGATCGGAACATATGTAAGTGTCTCTGGTCTTGAAAATGGGTGATCTGGTTTCGATCGTATAAATCAAAGAAGACAGTTTCTTTGTGGGACTGGTTGAGCAAATGAAGGTCTATATTTATTATGTATTTTTGGTTTTTACAGCCATTACACGTGCAGGATTCATTGTTTAGCATAGACTGGAGTGGGGTGGGGTGGGGCAGACGAGGTGCACAGACTGGTGGCGGATATCCCAAATCCTTTGGGGTATTCTGTACTGGTGATGATCGTGTGGCGGAAGAATGAGCCTCGGCTTTAGGTTGTAAAGCAAGTCTAGACATCGCGTCAGCATATGGCAAGTATAGGCACGTACAGGCTTGTTGATGAGCTCTGAATCTCTCTCTCACACGCGCCACGTATACACACAGGTACATACATGCACACACCCACACGTATCTACGTGTACACACAGGCACATACACGCACACACTCACACCGTATCTATATTTACAACTCTATTAAGGAAATGTAGAATGTTAAAAACAAAGTTGTTAAGAATATTACACAGCAGTAGGTGGAGTTCCGAGCTTTCCACTACTGTTTTGCTTTGCTGGAGTGCGCATCACGGATATATATCAGAGATATATAGATATATATCAGGCACTAAAGCCACCCACCTCCAAGTTGCCACACCTTAGCTGATTTAGACGGATCTATGACTGCCTTTAACATTAATGCCTGAAGGGGATCACATTTTTTAAAATAGACTTTAGTTCCTGTTGAGCTACGTTCGTGCTGCTTGTGGAGTGTTAGTCTTTGTGTCAAGATGTGCCAATAATCTTCTTGTTTGCAGGTACAACAATGTTTTTCTATTTCTTTTAAAAATGAATAAAAAATAAGAGAACTGATTTGCTCATCTCACGTCCCTTAATTTCAGTAGCAACAAACCCTCAGACAAGACTTTTGTCATTGCTTAAAAAAATAGAGCGGTACTACTGTACTCTGCAAGAGCTGATAGGATTTCGGCAATTCAGATGTTAGATTACTTGCTTTCAGCACAAGACACAACAGTTCTGACGGTTCGCAGAAGAGGTGCGGAATCTGAGTGACGGACCTGTTTCTGGTTTACAGTGAAGGCCGGTGAGCTCTGTTTGTTTCGCTAATTACTTAGTAATTAGTTCATTTGCGCTCTGGGACTTTTTCAGCAAACTGCCAATGTTGCAATAATTAGTGGTTAATCAGACGTAATCGAGATTCTTATTGTGGCAGTATTACTTGAGATTTAGCGCGCTGCCAGACTGGGACCGCTGTCGCAACATAGACCTTCAGTCCCACCCATGCAGTCACATTATACACTGCGCCATTGTGCATTCACGCTAAAAGGAAAGAAATACGTGAAATATTTGCGTGTTTCTTTACTTTTAGCGTAAACGCACATTGTGGCATAACTATATGACGAACCCATCCTAGTGTACGGTTTTGCAGGGCAGCTACGAGATTGCCAGTTTTTAAGTCTTTGGCGACAGCCAGACCTCGAAACGTCGACTTTCACCTCAAATCAGCGGACACCTTGACTGCAGAACCAGTTCTAGTGAATATATACAACTGACGAATACTTTTAGTAAGAGATACATTATATCCGAATAATATATAATTACTGATGGCGAAAACGATAGATTCTCAAAATTAGGGTTACTTTTTTTTTTGCTTTTCCGGGTCGTTTCACATGGGCACCCCTTAGGTAACACAGCAGTAACACGACAATGCGTGACGGCCGTACTTGGGTTCGCATCTCGTGTCAGGGCATAGAATTTTTCTCTATGGACGTTACGCCTTTACAGGGATGGCCCTGGGCCGCATCTGGGTGCTTGGACTTCCTTCAACTCGCCCACCCAAAAATTTTCAAGACCTCTCCTCCTTCCTCTCCCGTATAAGATAATTGGTTTTTGTTGCTGTCTTGGCATAAAAAAAACTTTATCACCGAACCATTTCTTGGTGGTGGATCAGGCCGAGAATAGCGAATTCCCTGCGGAGATTTTGTACACACCTACCCACGAACAATACCCCGCACTTTTATTAACAGGTGTTTTTATCCATAACGTGCACCAACACGTAAGAAATATGAAAGTTACCCTTTAGGACGACTAACTCTAATTTGATATGTATGATGGAGGACCGCGAGACTAGAGATTGCTTCCCTTGATGAGCTCTTCCCACGTGGTGTTTCTGACTTTTATCTCACCACTTGTGTGGTTTCATGTAATCTGTCTGTCTGTCTGTCTGTCTAAACGCGAAAACCTTGCTTGTTTTCAGACTACAGCACGTGACTATACGCGTACAGCAGTCATGGCTCTAAGCGGTGAGGAAATCGGGGCCATTATCTCCGGGGCTTTCCTCGTCGTCTGTTTCCTCGTCGTAGGGATCCTCTATGCGTGTCGCTCGGACTCTTCCAGTGAGGATGCGCAGGAACAGCAGCAAGTCCCACAGGACAAAGCTGCGGCCTCCCGAAAGAGTGAAACACTTAGGGCATAGCTCACCTGTCGAACCACGTCGAAGACGAGTCCAAACAGAGCTGTCACGAGACCCAAGCTGCAAGCAGGCGACAGGTCTTGACGCAATCAAAGGATACCCTACACGATCGTCTTTTGTTTCCAGAAAACGGTGACAGGACGTGTTCCAAAATTAATGTGTACATGTTTTCTTTCTTTTTAAAATTATAGCTGCCCATAGGATCTATTTTTTGTCTCACTCGGATGAATCTAGTCCTGTTCAGTAATTATAAGATTGACAAGCTCAAGCACAGACACCAGAACAGCGGCAGGGGCAGCAGTCAGAGATAACAAGAGTAAACAATATCACGAACAGTCATCAGAACAAGTGACATGCAAATAGCCGAGGACAGTTACGGACAACCCGCCAATAGACGCTGTACACGTCACAGCATGCGCACAAGACCTGATACAGAGAAGGCGTGATACAAAATAAGACGTGACAGCAAAAGAGGGTGCCAGTGAGGAAAGAGGAAGAAGAGATAGTGTCCATTTAAGGCCATTCATGTCTACATTTTAAAAAAAATAACTACAGATTCCTGGTTCTGCCGAAATCAGCTGTGCAAAGTAAGGCAAAGCAGTGCAAATCGCAGCAGTGCAACTGATGAACAGAAGAATCTGGGAGATGAAAATTTCACTTGACCGTTCCCCTGCAGCTCGGACGCACCTGTGCAATGATGAGGCACATACATTCGTCGGGAAAACATTCGGTGGAGGCAATTCAGCACCTCAGCGTTGGGAGCTGTAAATTCTGTACAACTGTGGTTTGCAGCTGTAATTTAATCTCTGTACGGCTGTGGTTGGCAGCTGCAGACTCTGTACAAGTGGTTGGCGGCTGTAATTAAACTCTGTACAACTGTCGTTGGCAGCTGTAAACTCGGTACAACCGTGAAAGCTTTTCATAGCTCAGATTTTAAAGTTCTGATTGATTGTTATTATTTACGCGTGAGACTGACAGTTTTTAAAAGTATTTTTCAATGTAACAATTAACCATTTTTTTCAGTTCGTCAGTAGATCGTTGCAATGACCCAGAAACAAGACATGATCGTTTATTAAAGGTATGGAAAGGTATGGTGCGTGGGAGAGTTTGAGAAGAAATATAATTGAGAGGATTGTGCGTATACAGCTGGATATGTATCTGCATTCGACTACACACCTTGCATGACTTCTTCTCATCAGAGACGTATCACTTTGTACGCATAGTGGTGATCGCTATATAATCTGTTCTGTTTTCCACACACGACAATCGCCTGCCGCGAAGGACAAGACAAGGTTACTCTCGATCCGCTATTCAAAGGGCTTGCTGATCTGAGACAGTTAATTCAGTGTGGGCAAGCAACCGTTAAACGGCTTTGTTGCCTATACTACCTGCAAAACTTAGAATCCAGTGACCAGAGGACTAGAAGACGCCAGCAATACCATTCTATCCTCTGACTTCGTACAGAGAGGTATAGCTATAGCTCTAGTGGGCAAGGCACTAGTGTTCATAACAGCGTAGACAATTTGTAGGTCTGTACACATGCACACACACACATACACGCACGCACACATCGAAGATTTCCCCAGGATTCTGTTTGAAATGTCACCTGCTCGCACATTCTGTAACCTCTGACGTCTGGCATTCAAGCGGCCCAGGCCGAACGTGTCGGAATAGTTATCATTCCTCGATTAGCATGGATATTACTGCT
This sequence comes from Lanistes nyassanus, assembly GCA_004794575.1. Classification (NCBI taxonomy): domain Eukaryota; kingdom Metazoa; phylum Mollusca; class Gastropoda; order Architaenioglossa; family Ampullariidae; genus Lanistes; species Lanistes nyassanus. The sequence goes on from SMGT01016057.1 coordinate 204,939, forward strand.
GAGCCTCGTGTGGGACTCACGCCACTCAGGGGCCACTACAACGCTCGTACGTCTCCCCACTCAGCGGTAAGTAAGTGCTGGCTACCTATTTTCGGCAGCTGTTTACACAGACTTGTCGAAGGCCGTCTTCGATTTCCTTTGATCGATGTCTGCTCTTGTCCTTCTGGCGTCAGCGCTATAATCTCTGTCGAGAGAGTCTTTTGGCACTCTTCGTTCCTGGGTTCGGGTTTTGTGAATTAACAGTTGCTTGTGAATACGGAGCTTGTGAATGCTTGTGAACATTTTATTCTCCGTCTCTTTGTGAACCTGCGTGCTTGCGCGTGCGAGAGAGAGAGAGTGTGTGTGTACATGTGGACGGGTGGATGCGTGCATGTGTATCCATGTGCCCGCTCGCTGGAGTATGTTTATGTTTCTGAGAGAGCGTGATGCACAGAATTAAAAAAACCCCAATGAGTTTGGGATGTGGGAGGACACCGCACAAAGTCAGGCTGTGACAGCAGCATGTCTGGAAAATGTTCCTGTCAGGCTCGTCGGGCAATTAAACACGTAATTTCATGTCTGCGCTGTTTGTGTCCGGCCAGCATCGATATATAATTCTGGGTTCTGATCTAGATAACGTCAGTGGAATTCTTAACCGGCTTTGAGCTTTGGCTGGCAGACATACAAGACACACACTAAGTGTAGTATTCTAAAATAGCCTTCAGCCCACGTGCATGCGGTTCGAAAGGACGACCTATACTTGTCAGTTTTGTTTCCGGAATGCGCGAGCAGATCTAGCGACGTATATCTTTGCCCAGCTGCATGGACAACTTCCCGAGTAGGCTCCCTCCACGCAAGTCCAGGGGCCAGTCGCACGGCTTTAGCCTAACCATCACCGCCCACCCCTAGCCCACACCGCCCCACACCTAGCAACCACCACCCCACCCCTAACCATCACTGCCCCACCCTGCCCCACACTGCCCCACACCTAACCATCACCGCTCCACCCCTAAACCACACAGCCCCACCCCTAACCCACACTTCCCCCTAACCCACACCGCCCCACCCCTATCCCACACTACCCCACCTCTAACCCACACCGCCCCACCCATAACCCACACTGCCCCACACCTAACCATCACCGCTTCACACATATCCGCACCCTCACCCAAACCCTGCCCGCTATACATCACCCCTAACCCCCAGTCATCCACCCACGGGCAGGGTGGGGATAGTGGTGTGATCGGTGGGGGTGGGGTAGTGTTCAGAGTGAGGCGTTAGCAGATGGGGGTAGGGATAGGGGTAGGGCGGTAACTTTGGGTCTTGTGCGTGTTGCTACACCTTTCTACACACGCCGTTTCTGTGGCCAAAGTTAGTCCGCCGATGGGCGCGCACCCCCCTCCCCCGTTGGTCTAAATTTACGCCAGTTTCTTGGACTAAACTTTCCTTAGTCAGGAGCTGTGCAATCGACATTTTTAAGCTAGTCCATTCTTACGCCTGGACTAACGGCTTACGCCAAAGCCGTGCAACTGGCCCCAGGTCAGCCTACGTTCTATAAATTATCGACCCGCTGTCAGAAAATATTAGGCCATCAGCAGAATTTGGCTTACGCCCTGGGACACCCACTGAACAAATTCTACCCTGGAACACCAAAGTGATCACGAACCTGAAAAATATGTAGACCATTGTCGATCCAGCTATTGCGTTAATTATATTAATTTCTCTTTACGCATATTTTGGTAAATAAGGTCATGGACTTTCGCCGAGTTTTTCTTGATTTTCTTAATTTTTCTGCAACGACTACCCAGCTTCACAAGTATCCCCCATGGGACGCCACGAGGACGGGGTCTCCCTCACAACATCGTCTGCCCCCGAAGGGCCTGCACAAGTCCAGCCTCAGGCCAGCACCTATTCAAACGACACATGGCACCATCAAAGCCGTGCCCAGGGCAGCGCGTCGTTGGCCGACGATGGGCGATGAAGACGACGGATGGTTCTTCAACCTCCGAGTTAACTCGTTCCCACCAGGCCCGACGCAGGAAGAGTGGTCTACCTTGCATGTCGACAGCAAGGCTGGTACGAAGTGCGGCGGTGCCAAGCAGCGCCCTCATAAGCCTCAGCAGTAAGTGGAGGCGAAGGGCAAGAGTGTTGGGATGGAGAAGGGAAATTGCTCATGCGAGCCGAAGGGGTCCCGACTCGTACCTCCAACAAGCACTCGCGAATACTTAGATATGTCATCTCTGACCTCAGCTGTAGATATGGGATGGTTGGTGTCAGTACCAGCTATAGCTGTGGCTGTGGCAGCTTCACACTTCCCTGAAGTCTCCCTGTGACTACAGCGAAGCATGCGGTAAAGAACTGTGGTCCATTGCACTCAACGAACGTGTGAGTTACACTTGCAACTGTGGAGAGCCGGGAGGCAAACTTTTTTTCCCCAAATTATTTCCGTCCCAGCCAGGGAGCGCATGCGCAGGGTACCGAATGCTCTGCGCGTACGCGTGCCAGTTGCCAACCACAACAACAGATTATTATAGGTCAAGCCATGACCTCTACACAGCGTGACTTCTTATAGTTACAGTGAAGAGACCATGCTGTGGGAATTCATAGTCGAGTTGGTAAAGAAATTGTGTTCCACCGTTATCTCGCAGATTCGAAACCCATCTTTGCTTACAAAATTTTTTTGGACAGGAGGGGTGGATTAGGTACGGTTGGGGCTAGAGTGTAGGTATCAACCTTGTTGATACTTGTTGATACCTACCTTGTTGTTTCTGTTGTAAACAAGTCGCTACTGTTGAAGTCTTGGTCGACGTCACACAGCAGAGAAACTTCGTCGATATAGCCATCGCCGGCTTTGGTTCGTCTTCTTTTCCTGCTCTTCATTGTGGAGTCCCGTTTATTATGTTTCATTAACTTCATGAAGTAGGAGAGCGGGAAAGTTGTTCTTCTCTCTGGCCTGTCACTGTTTATGTTTGCCCACGTACGCGGTCGTCTCTTTCTGGGGCTGGGGAGTGGGTGTTGCAAGAGGGAGGGGATCGATGTGAATTCCCGGACAGCTCGTTACAGTCGGGTGCTTCAATTTGGTTTGTCCTTCTTCTGGGCGAATGCATACAACTGTCAAATCAGCATTCATTCCAAAGGTTTATTGACGTTGCTATAGTTTACCATTAAACAATAGCTGTATAAATAATCCGGGATTTGCAATGTATATCGAACCTTTTCGTAGACTGGCAGGTTATACACATTTAAACATGAACTGGGTATTCTTAACGGAACTTTTGAATTTAAATGCATAATGTAGGTAGACAGAAAGATTCGTCACAACATATTCATCAGTTGCAGCTACTAACAAGTAAAGCTCAGAGGCACTTGACACAGTATAACATTTTCTTTCAAAGTACAAAAAGAGGCAATATTTGATAACAGAGTATTTGAAGTGAACTTCATACATTTATATCAAGGGCTATATTGTGCTTTCACCTATCACTACTATTAATACAGTCATTTTTTTCATGCCATCAGCGCAAAATAATCTTTCCTTAAACTTTTTTTTAATGGCTGCACATTCTGAACACCTTGCTTTATTCAGATAAAAGCAATACCAAGAGAATATCATTTCTGTAAATCTAAGAGCTCCAAATTCTTTTATAAAAACCCAAATCAAACAGTATTCTTTTACTAGCTTCATATGACAGTCTGTCATCACTCATTCTTGTAAGTTGCAAACAATAGTTAATACGCTCAACAGCTGAGTGTTTTTATTGCATAATATGTATAAGGATTCTTTTTCGTCTACTTAATTGTGGGGTCTTGACAAACAGCTAAAATATAAAAAAAGCAAAACCTCTGCCTGTGACCCGGAAGTGTCAGCCACATGGAAATACAGTTCTCCGTGTTGGGTTTTCCGGACTCTCCACACTCCCAAACTGTCAGGTACAAACAGTAGACGCCTTTGTTAACAAAGTGAATATATTTACGACCTCCTTCGGTGAAGCTGGCCATATACATTCTGACAAAGTAGGGCGCGGGAACGTTCGTACGAGCAAGAAAGGCCCTGTGGGAAAGCTCTCGGAAATTAAAACGAGCCCGTATTGATCGAACGCCGAACTGGTGCTTTCGCTAGAGGATGCCAGAAGCCCATTCAATGCATGTCGATGTTCCAAAATCGTCAGGCGACAGTTTCAGACCATCGACCGACATCATGTGGGATGCTGGGATAAAAAGAAATCCACAAGAGAAAGTATACAATAGATTGAACAGGAAACATCGCAGCCTAGCATACCTATACTCTGAGCCCTTGTGAGGGAAGTCTTTGCAAAAGCTGTACGGCCCTTCGGCTCCATGTGTCAAGAAGGTCATTTGCTGGACGTTGGCTGTTATTCCTTTGTTTGGGAAAAACCCATTTTCCATCGTGGGGATGTAAATCTTGGTGCAGACCATCGAAGCTTTGAATTTCTAGGCTCTTTTGAGTTTGCCATACCATGACCCTAGCACCATAATCACCATCATCAGCCTCGTTGTCATCGTTACTATCATCATATAATCATTTTTATGATTTTTGTCAGTTGTACTGCCATCAAAGGCATAAGAAAGCATTCAGTCACAGATGTACGAAGTGTGACCAACGTACAGAGTGCCAGACCGCTAGGTGGCACCCTCGTCTTTCATAACTTGCCAGCTGTGTGTCACAAGACACCGGAGGAACAAGTGAGAACTATTCTTTCCATCCTCTAAACTCTTCCGAAAATTGATAAATGCTTTCATTAAAATTTTTCTCTATACATGTGTTTAAGCTATGCGAATTTTAACATTACCGTAAACTACACTAGTACTGAGACTGACATTATTTTATGGATGGATGGATGGATGGATGGATGGATGGAGGAAGGGTGGAAGGAGTTGACTGACTGACTGACTGACTGACTGACTGACTGACTGACTGACTGATTGATTGATTGATTGATTGATTGATTGATTGATTGCCAGGTTATCCAGTTTTGTCAGAACTATCTGGCGGACCTCGGGACGAATAAGCTTCGATTTCTGGACGTTCATCAGATGGAGCAGCGCTTTGGCAAAACCGGACCAATGGCAGCACGTATTAGTCACGTGACCCACGGACGCGACCGCCGACCAATGGAAGATAACACAGGCAAACTGCTGGACCAGCTTCCACCACAGTCCAGACGACATCCGCCTCAACAGTTAGGCCGAAAGAAAAGGGGGATTCAAAAAGTCAAGATAGCAGCGTAAAAACAATAAGCACAGTTATAAAAAGAAGCCTCTGGTTATAAAATAGGGCATGAGCTGAGTAATGAAATAACAAATATATAAACAGCATGATAAGCATCTGCGCAGTTTGACCAAAAGCGATTTTTTTCAGTCTTAGGAATTTGTCAGTGCAGTGATCCAAACCGGAGGCAGTCTTCATCTTTGAGGTTTTTAACACAGGAAACATATTATATGATTCACTGCACATTTCCGGTTTCAATTTTCTGGGTGTAAGCAAAATTCTTGTTTTCTTTTTGTATTTATTGCCATCATATTATTTGCGGTGACTTCTTAAAATTATTTTGTGAGTAAGCTCATGGACTATGTGATCTTCGTAGGTGTTGTGGATTTTACTGTGTGATTTTTTTTAGCACTTCGTAGTTTGCATGTTGTAGTACAGCAATCACGTTTATATCCGATACACCATATCCTGCCTTTCACTTAAAGCTGAACACGAAAAAACACCTTTATGAGAAATGCCATGTAGAATATCTAACCTTTTCATTCACTTTGCAATTCTACCCTTCGATGTAGGTGTGCTGAACAATAATCGAGCTTTTTCAAAATAAACGGACTAAATTTGATGATGCCACATTGTGTGCTATTTTAGAATATTTAAAAGTATATCAATGTATTCACGAACATTTCATTTTTCATGTGGTTACAGGCTTCGAAACGTCTACGACGAGAAGCGCGCCGCAAGGTCTCTGTTGTTTCTCTTTTAAGGTTGCTACGTTGTCTTTCCGGTCTGTTCTTGAATCTTCTGGTAACTGCAGTCTTTCTCACCGCGTGTATGTACGAATGCAGTGTCCGCACATTGAAATGCCTGGGGGAAGGGCGTCTCTAGTCACCTGGTTTGGATCGATCGAATGGTGTGTCTAGTACAGAATGAGTCACTATGATGGTGACCTCAGCTGGCTATTTATCATGAGCTGCGCATCAAACCCATCTTTTTGAAAAGCATAAAGGCGGGGGTGGGGGGAGGAGTGCGGGGGTGCGGGGAGGCTGGGTGTGTGTGGGGAGTTAATGCACATATCGAACGAGCAGCTGCGAAACTTGCACCTGGATCCTCTCATCCTCCACACACACGATTTCATGAAGTCAAAGCTGGTTTTCAGGCATCTCCGCTGGCTCGATCTTTATACCACGAGGAACTATTTCTTTCATGGCGGTAAGGCAGCGCGTCAAAAGTAGCCTCTCGCTGAAAAACGAAAGTGGGATGGGGGTAACACAACGTGCGATTTACTGAGGCGTACACCTTCATCCCTTCATCCCTTCATCCCTTCATCCCTTCATCCTCCACACACACGAAAATTCATGCAGTCAAAGGTGTGCACGCACCCACACACCCACATACCCACGGACAGTCGTATTACGCAAGTATTCCGTTTCGCATGCAGCTAGCGCAGTTTGGAGAATGAGGACATTCTTCACACAGCCACAGTGTGGAAATCTTGCACAACCACGCTGATTCATCTGTAGCTGCTCGCTGTTTTGGTGAAACGGTCCTGGAATACCGAAGCCTCGGGGTTCTTCTGGCATAGCGACGTTAAGGCTGACCTACTCGCTGAACCTGAACTCCACATGGTTGCGTTCAAGAGGGGAGTCCGCCCGCAAAGAAATTAATCTACTTGCTGTCCCTGTCTCCAAGGAATCTTTAACGTTTTTAGTTATTATTGCATGGATACTAGAATTCCAGAGACCGATTTTATGTTTGAACGAAAATATTGTAAAGCAGAGTTTAAACAGGGATAAATTGAGAGGTTGATGAATTTACTGAGTTTTACTGCTGTTTGAAAAATCGTCTTGCTGGCTGTGGGATTTTCCCCGTTACTACGCAACACCTCATTGTTCAACATCTGCACGAATGACCGGCTTTCTCGATGTGTGTTGAGGAAGGGTTTTGTTTGTTGTTGTTGTTTTTTGCTGTTGATTTTTGTTTTTATTTGGATTTTTTTTTGCTGCTGGTGCTGCTCTAATTCGCATCTGCTTATCTGTCATTTCATACCGAGTGATTAATGCAGGTTTTCATTTAAAAGAAAGAAAGAGAGAGTGGCGAGAGAGAGAGAGTAGACAGGTGAAACAAGTGTATTCCCTACTCCTACAGTTTTTTCTGGCATGGCCTACCAATTAATTTAAACTTCTCTTTCTCCCTATGCTCCCCCTCTATAAGTGATAACCAATGGATAGCATCGCTTACCCATGTAAGGTTCACAAAAAGAAAGTAAAAATAGGAGGCAGAGTGCGAACGAGGACTCAGAACATAGGTGCCTGTGCCCTTAATTAGAATGCTTATGGGCGCGCGTTACATTTAAAACCACTTCCCCCACCCGCCTCCCCCACCCCTCGGTGCACGCACACAGGTATACCGCTACCGGCGTGTCTCGCTCGTTCGCTGTATCGTCTCTGGCGAAAATCTCCCAGGCGAGGGTACTTTTGAGCAGACCAGAACGATGCTTGGGAGCACTCACTCACCCGCTCGCTCGCTCGCTTGCACACACGCACGCACGCACGCAAACTCACAACCATCCGCACGCCCACGCCCTCACTCCACCCATTCTGCAGCACTGACAGGACCTTTCACATGATCCCTGCACGGCTGACATTTGACAAGCCGCTGGTGGAGGACAGTCTCTCAGAAATTATCCCAGTTTGGTCTATTGTCAATTAACAGATTAATCCGTCTATCCGTAACCTGATGAAATATTTATGCTCTCTTGGTGACCGTTGCACCAACCAAATACTGTAAGGGTTGAACAGTAATAATCTGCAGTATTCCAACTCGGCTCAGAACTGTTCTAGGCACCATAAAAAGCAGGTCTTGTACAGTGAGCCGTCGTTATATAAGTGCTAATTATATTATGCAGAGCAGCGTTCATGGTCAGGTACTAATAAAGAAAGAAAAGTGAAAATGCAGGATAACTTCATTTGTTTTATTTTATTTATGTATTGAGGGAGGGGGTGTTCTGGTAGTTGTACCAGGAGGGTTAAAACATGCCTGTTGTCACGCACACATACACATATTTGTCATTCTCTCTCTCCCACACAAAATACAACACACACGCACACATACACACATATTTGTCATTCTTTCTCTCCCACACAAAATACAACACACACGCGCGCGCTTGCGCGTATGTTTAAGTGCGTGTGACTGTGAAGGAAAAGACACAACTGCAGCGAACGGTTATTCAGCATATATTTCAAACACTAACTGGCTTGACAACATCAAATATATCTACAAGTTATTGACAAAGAATCACCGTGTTCGTGTCTAGGGTAAGACGCTGCCTGATTACGTCATACCACGCGGTATCAGACAAAGAAGATAATCAAACTCCAGAGGGGAAATCAAACTGCAAAACGGCCTATGATCCTGCTCTCTACACACATACAGTAAGTGACCGACAACAGAGCTCCTACTCTCGTCACTACAGAAACAACTACTTCTGCAATACACAATTCTAAAGCTATTCAACTCTACACACCAATACAGTAAGTGACCGACAACAGAGCTCCTACTCTCGTCACTACTAAAACAACTATTTCTGCCGTTTGCTCCTCCGGGGAACATAGGGCCTCAACGACACTCCTCCAGCGGACTCGGTTTGCGGCGGTCTTCTTCAGCTGAGCCCATGTCCATCCGGCTGCCTTTATTTCAACCTCCATGCACCTCCTCCATGTCTGTCTTGGCCGGCCAACTTTTCTTCTTTGTTTTGGTCTTGGCTGACAGAAGATTTATCGGCGCACTGGCTTCCCTAAGGCTTTCACCAGCTCGCGTCATAAGCTCTGCTGGAGAGAAATCGTCGCCAGCCAAATTGCTTTCTGGTTGTGTCGTTGTGGTTTCTGTAACAAATTCTTTTTTACGGGAATGGGTCGTTGGCCCATAGCCCAACCCCCAACCTGGAGGACCAGGGACTGCGCTTCGTCTGGTCTCTATCCTTCGACCTGTCTGGCATGGGTGGCCCTACCAGGAGCATGAAGCTCCAGCCAGCATAGCTCTCGGGGTTATTGAGACACTCAAGCCCTCCCACCACACCAAGGTGGCAGTCCATGGGAGAGCGATACACAATTCTAAAGCTATTCAATGACCAACAATGAAGCTAGGACCCTTCCACGACCAGCACTTCACTCTTACCTCCTCTTTTGACATACGTCCGGCCACTAGCTTATGACGTCTCCTGTCTCTGGCAGGATAAAATCACCTATCTTAAATCAACCCGAGTCCCAGACTCTAAGATAAGTTTATGGCAAGAGCAGTCTTACAAGGAGCAACAGCAGTCACTTACTAGTTTGTCTCGTAGTCGGCAAAATACACCCCGTGTACCTGCGTGAAATGCTGGAGCCCTTTGCTCTTCCAACGTCTTGGCTAAGATGGCGAGGGGTAGAGGTCCGTGTGTCTACACGTGTCCGCTTCTTGTGGTCCTCCTACATTAACTCTCTCTCCATATCCTGTGCTCTCGTCTCTGTGTGTCTCGATTACGTTTTTTTGCCTCCTTAAGTACCCTGCCCACCACGCTCAGTGTCCACGGGTACCTCCTTATTCTAATTCAGACCAGTTCTGGCCAGCCTAGGTTGGGGCGGAGCTATCAGCCTGTCATGGCTAATGACGTAGCATTCTCTACCAAGGTGTCGGGAGGGGGAGGAGCTAACAGGCTAAACTACGAGTGACAGGTGATAACCTAGGAGTGACATGTGACAGAGTTGAGGTCACCACTCATAATTATCATAATTATTGTTATAAGTCCCAATATCAGTCGAGGACTGGGCCATCATTAAGTCTGATCATTCCTTTAAAGAGAAACAGGATGCTTTAATGCTGGTTTGCTTGTACTCGGTAACACCAAGACAAAGTCCTATGCTCGCATGTGGGAAATAAAGAACTGTTACTGTTACTGTTAATGAAGGGAATTTGTAACATATACATTCTGCTAGCAACAGATCGGTATCATACATGTATCCTTACCCAGGTCTGCGCTACTCACCCCTCGACATACCCACAACACGCTTGATTGCATGCGCGAACGCACGTACACGCTTACATACATGCACGCAATATGCGTTTACGCACACCCACAAAGAAAAAGAAAACGCAGAATACAACTATACCCACGCACACGCATGCACTCACGCACCACACACACACTCTCTCTCCTTTATTTTTCATCCCTCTCTCTTACACACACACACTCTCTCTCTCTTTATTTTTCATCCCTCTCTCTCTCACACACACACTTTCTTTATTTGTTATCCCTCTCTTTTACACACACACACACACACACTTTCTTTCTTTATTTTTCATCCCTCTCTCTTACACACACACACACACCAGTCTTCTCTCTAATGCACACACCCCCTTCTCTCTCTCTCGATCAGTCTCTTACACACACACGGCGTATAAGAGCACTATAAGCACTTAATAAGTGTACTTCGTTACAATACTTCGTTACAAATTTGAGTACTTTGTAAAGTAACGAAGTACTTTTGCAAGTCTGTACTTTTACTTTTACTTTCGTTACTTTTTTCGTAAAAATGTTTACTTTGTAACGAAGTAGTTTCTGAAAACTAAGCAAAAAGTAAAAAGTACTTTGTGGATAAATTTGGAAAAAAATATCGTGCATGTGCTGTCATTTGACTCATTTCCGTCCACCATCTTTGGAAGACCGCCCGCCATACAGTCGCGTGTGCCCAGCTGCATAAGACGCACGTTGCCTAAGGCGAGGTTTCGCGAAACCTCGCGAGGAGAACTTAAGTTATTTGTTTCCCAGCACCTCTCGTGGGAAGAACCTTGCAAGGACTCGCGAGGAGCCTTTAGGGCATCTTCGCCGGCAAGAGAAAGATGGCTGACAAAACCTATTAGACCTAAAACAATGACTTTTCGTGGCTGTTTGTGGCTGTTCGGTATTTCGTATACACGGCAGACGAACAGACGATAACAGTACTGACACAAAACCTTCTATTTAGACCTAAAACCATGACTTTTCGTGGGTATTCAACATATACATTGATTATATTCGTGGCAAGGTCTACTATAATCATGATATAGGAGTCCTTGATTCGTGGCTGTTCGGTATTTCGTGTACACCGCAGACGAGCAGACGATAACAGTACTGACACAAAATGTACGTACTCAAGTGTCGATGTTTGGCATTTTATGCATCAAATAATTCGGAAAGTGCATTCTGATGCTTGATATACGTTTAAAACCTTTTATTTAGACCTAAAACCATGACTTTTCGTGGCTATTCGCGGCTGTTCGGTATCTCGTATACGCGGCAGACGAGCAGACGGTAACAGTACTGACACAAATTTGAAATGTACGTACTCATGTGTCGATTGTTGCCATTTTGTGCAACAAATAATTCAGAAAGTGCATTCTGCTGTTAAATATACCTTTAAAATCGTTTATTTAGACCTAAAACAATGACGTTTCGTGGCTGCAAGGGGTTTCGTATGACCGCATATGGCTCAAAAAACTTCCGCCTCGTGCGCGAGACTCTTGGATGTTTCCTACAGACGCTCGCTGGCTAGAGATCTCGCAGGCGAAATCTTGCAAGGTCTCGCCCTTCGCCAACGCGCGTCGGCTGCATAAGGAAGACGCATGAAATGGCCGAATCACCTTGGCCGCATTTTAGATTCCACGATCCGTTGTTTGAAAGTAAATGAAAAGACATGCAAATTCCTGTGCTTGCTTTGTGCACCAAAGCATAAAGAAGTTAGTGCTTACTCACCTTCAAATCTGAGGAATCACGTAGTCTAGAGCACTCTTTGTTTTACACTAGTGGGTATTTAATTTGTGATTTTAAAGTTTTTTAAAATCTGCCTGAATCCCCGCTATGCCCTGTTATACCCTAAATGCCAACAAGGAATCTAAACGTATTCCTAATTATCACTCCAACAGGAAGTACTTGAAACGCTCAACAACAATACCGTATGCAGACGCCTATGACCAAGGGAGCTTACCGTACCCATTTCATAATTTAAAGGGAAACTTAACCCTAGACGCAATTTGAGATGAATTCATAGATATTGATATTGTGAGTCTTGTCAACCATAAATTTCAAGCTGCATCGGTACTATTTCCATACAATTCACGTTTTAATATCGATAAATAATGGCACACGGACGTCGCCATGTTGTGGTACTCTTTCGCGAATGAAAGCAAAATATCGCTGCTGTCGTCTGGTCTGGTGACGTCAGTTCTCCAGAAGCATTCTTCAACATGCCACAGTGCGTTCGGCTGTTTCAACGAACAGTGCAAATCGTTTAATGTAGACGGAAGCCACAAAAGCTTTTTTGGGATTCCAAATCCAGAAAAATCAAAAGATTTCTATGCACTTTGTAAAAAGTGGCTTG
>SMGT01016057.1:218478-231546 GCA_004794575.1 Lanistes nyassanus
TACCCACACGCAAAAACATAGGCACCCATTCATCTATTTATTAATGCACTCTAGTAAGAAGTCAATATAATTTTGTTTTTAAAAGAAAAGAGTTGATAAAGTTTAAATGTATTTCACCGGCTCGAGTAGTATGGTGTAAGCGCGGTGCTGCGTTCAGCTGTAAAAACTTCTGCCCGATATCTGTGACGCTGCTTTGAGCGCTATCGGCTGCGGGCTCCAGTAGCTTTCTCCCTGCCCGGGTTACTGACGTCACTCATCAAGGCAACATGGCGGCTTCCATGTAAGGCCGATGAGCGGCATTAAAAGCTGGGTTGTAAGTGAACAGTTCTTTTGTAGCTTGAAATTTAGGGTTAAAAAGACTCACAACATCAATATTCATCAATTCAAGACAGGTTACTTCTAAGGTTAAGTTTCCCTTTAAGCGCTCGTTCCTCATTTGTTCTTTATTATGTATTCCTAATCCCAGTATCAACTGCAGATATGCTTCCAAACCTATTATCATTAAAACTTGTTCGCAAATCCCGAAGCATCTCAATCAGCAATGACAGTAAGTGAACTTTAAAATAAATGTCTTGTCTATTTTTTATTTACCTAAATCTGTCTAAAAGTATGAAAATTATACCATGTATACCAAAAGAGAAAAATATTTTGAGTAGTGTAAAACAAAGTTATATTCATTATTCATACCGTTTGCTGGAAGAGACTGTGTGTGCGTGTGTGTTGCACGCACATAAAAATGTTTGTCATAAATTAAAATACTTTTACTTTGTAACTAAATAAAAGTACTTTTGACATGAGTACTATTTTACTTTTACTTAACTAGCTTTTATGACAGTACTTTTTACTTTTACTTAAAGTAGTTTTTTTACTGAAGTACTTGTATTTTTACTTAGGTAGTTTTTAAAAGTGACTACCCCAGCCCTGTATATAACTGATGTGTGCGCAGCGCTGGGCGGGCGAAGCCTGGCTGACGGAGGATCTGCACGCAAGGCTGCCCTTGCGGGAAGTGGAGCGTTGGCCTCATTATTACTCAGACGCCGGGGAGTGCGAAGAGCAGGGAGGGAGTACTGACCGCGCTTCTCTGGGACTGCTTCGACCAAAAACCGGGTAAAGATGGGGCGTCGTCTGTTGCAGTGCCTTCTGGTCACGATTGTCTTGAGTGCAGGTGAGCAACCAGCTTTGTGGCCTTGTCTGCATTTTTAAAAATAGAGTTTTTGCATTTCAATTCGCAAAATTAGCAAACTGATGGTGGGGGAGGGGAGGGCTGAGGGGGAGGTGTCCAAAAAGCATTTGGTGTGCGGTCAGACTGTTGCCAAGGCGAGCTGAACGATTTATTTTCTAACTTTCCATACGGAGTTAGTGTACGATGGTACAGACACTTCGGGTGGCCACACACATTATCAATACGCCACACGTCAGTTTAAAGTTTTATCTTGTGTTTGTTTGGTTTTTAAAAGAATCCGAATTGTTTGCAACAAGCGTATGGTACGGCAGGGTGTGGTTGTGTGTGTCGCGAAGAAATGTTTGCCGAGTATTTCCCTTGTCTCATTCATTCAAGCATTTACGGATTTGTTCGTTCCTTCGTTTGATCGCTATGTTCTTTTTATCGATATTTGCTAAGTCCATTTCACCATTTGTAAGTGATTGTCTTTTTTTCATCCGCAGAGAACGTCATTCCTTCTATTTTCCTTTCCTAACGTTTCCATTTTCCTTCCCTAGCCTGGTTCATCAGATCATTGCTTCCTTCGGCCGCCTCCCCCCCTTTTTACCCAGTATATGCATTGTCTGTCTGTCTGTCTAAAATCATTATATATCTGACTGACGCTATTATTCACATGTTCATTTAGCCCCCCCCCACTCTCCGCTTTCTATTCCTACCCCTTTCCTTCCTCTTTCCTTGCTCCTTTGCTCTTTGTCCCTACGCTAAGCATTCGTTAGCTGGTGCTAGGCTTGTGCTGCAACAGGAACAGACGCGGAAGAGCAAAGTGCCAGCCGACTTTTCGCTTGCTATCTCTGTACACAGAAGAACTCACATCGCAGCAGCAAGCCCCGATAAAGTATGGCGAAGGTTAAAGCGCTGCTGTCAGAGAATGGTCGTGAAGAAGGAAAAGCGCGCGTCTTAAAACATGCAGTGGCAAGAAATCCCACCATCGGGGGCTTTGTGTGTGCCCTTTTGTCCAACATGCAGCATAATGCACTCGTACACACCGTGACAGATCGTCAGGCGAAGGCCTCACGCGATTTAGAACCGTTGTTGCAGTTTGCAGGAAAAAGCATTATTCGTCTTCATGTAGTCACGAGATGTTTTCCGTTTCAAGATAATTACACTCACAGGAACTAGAGCAAAATCTTTGCCAGTCAAGATGAAATTCAGTCGCATGTTGGTGCACTCTCTTTAACTTACCGCGTGTTCCGTTCAGCTAGTCTGAAACCGACTTTCTATCACCACTCGAAAACGCACAAGTACAAACACAGGAAACTCTCACATATCTCGTGTAAAGACCAGGTCTCGTGCAGGGAGGGCTGCAGGTCCTTTGTCCAAGGTCGTCGAGGATGCGGCTCTCCGACTAGTTATATGGACAGGATTAATTGTCTTTTAGCACGCCAAGTTTAATCCAGTAAGAGTCCTTTTCACGCGGACGATAAAATCTTGTAAAGCATGGCGGTGCTGATAGAACTAGACCAGAAGCCTTTCCTAAATGGAAGAGGCGTGCATTTCATTTATATAATTATTTTATATGCACACAGTCCTTAACGTGAACAGCTTGAGCATAATTGGCGAGAATAGCCGCAACTTCTAACGATGGAGAAATCACAGCCAAGGAAAGTTTTGGGTACTGCACACCGAGGCATTGCCTATATGGTTGGCAAAAATGGCCACATAAGCCGAATTCCACTAAAGAAAAATTAATTTCAACAACGTGGAATTGCAGCCAACAGCAGGTCGTGATTGTGACCACGTGACAACCTAGGTCCAATTAAATGTCCTTTGAGGAGTTTATATTTACACCTGTCATTAGTGGGCGGTCCTTTACTCGCACGGTGCCATTTGATTGGAGGATTATGTCTTCTTTATCTATTATAGATATCTATGATGTCTCTATTATGTCTTCTCTATTATAGATATCTATAATCTCTCTATCTGTCTTCTCTATTATAGTTATCTATAATGTCTTCTCTATTATAGCAGCAGCGTTAGCTTAGTGACTGATAAGTCGGCACAGATGTAAAATGTCGCCAAAGGTGCCTTTAGATGTCATTTTAACGCGTGCTAAATCAGTAGTATACTGTGCAATGAAAGTTATGATCGGATCAACCAGGAATTACGTATGCCTAGACGTAAATATTTACGCATCGACGAAAATTTATTGCAACTAGGTGAAAATGGTCACATGGCCACAATTGCTTTCTGTCCCTGGCTGCAATTCCACCACATAAAATTATTTTCTGCTATAGATGGAGTTTGCCTTATGTTACTATTCTGGTTTACCATACACCGAATGTACTCAAACACGAAGCTGTTAATTGAAGCAGAACACTTCTTCTGATGCAAAATGCGCGTGAGTGGACTGGCGAATTCCAAGCCTCTCAGCTGTCTTTGCAAAAGGAGATAACAGGGAGCTTTGTTTAGAGTGGTGACGTGATCGACAGCAAAGGCTTGGCGCTAGCCGATGTTGTTCGTGACATCACCCCCCCCCCTCCCTGTTGCCAGATTTTCCTAGAACAGGCAAAAAGAAGAGCTTCATTCTTAGATCTTGCAAGGGGTTTTTTCCCTTGATTTTTTGGAGAGTTTTCGCAAAATGCTTTCTAACTATGCTTTCTCTGTGGAGAAAAAAAAACTACGTCACATTCGGAACATGTTAAATTAGCGTTTTCTGAAAGCAAACACGATTGTGTAGCTTACAGTTGCGCCACGAAGCATCGCATATTTGGAAATGTGTGTGTCGTAACAGCTCTGTTTTGTGTCGTAACAGCTCTGTGTCGTAACAGCTGTTTTGTGTCTTTTTACCCGTTTGATAGACGATTGTCTAAAGTAACCAGTCAGCCGAAAGCTGGAGCACGATGCAAAGTGCCATATCGCTGGCTGTACGATGGCTGACGTCATGAGCGGTTTTCACTGGCTATCCTGGAGTGTGTCTGCAATTCCCGTCTTTCAATTCCACTTGTGTGGTTGTCCCATCAAACATTTTGTTGTTCTGACATGTTTAAGATGGCGCCACCTTTCACTTATCATGCAGACAGCGAGGAAACAGTCCTTGGGGTCATGTCAAAAGGAAATCCCCGAAGGTCAAGGAAGCACGCCAGACATTTGTGAACAGTCGGTGTGGCGCCTCTCGTGTTTAGCTTGTGTGTGTGGCGCCTGTCGTGTTTAGCTTGTGTGTGTGGTGCCTCTCGTGTTTAGCTTGTGTGTTTGGTGCCTCTCGTGTTTAGCTTGTGTGTGTGGTGCCTCTCGTGTTTAGCTTGTGTGTGTGGTGCCTCTCGTGTTTAGCTTGTGTGTGTGGTGCCTCTTGTGTTTAGCTTCTGTGTGTGGCGCCTCTCGTGTTTAGCTTGTGTGTGTGGTGCTGCAGGGGAGAATCCGGAAAGGTCAGAGGGCGGGACTGGAGTGGAGGCGGGATCAAGCCCCGAGTCCGTTGTCTCATTTTCCGGTTTCTAGGCGTTATCGATCGCCGGAAACCATTAGCAGAAGTGTTTAGCGTGATTGGGATAGTTCCCTGCATGAATGCCGGTAAAGTCTGAGACCTACCCACAAGGAATTATCTCCCTTGTGGTAGGAAAATCACATCGGCTATCGACCCTACATTCATTTTCAAGAGCTACACGGAGCATGTCCAAAGTCCCATCCTATGTTACACTGATTACCACATCGCTGGTATTGTAAGTTTCTACTTAAATGGGGCCTTCGCATTGGCACAGCTGGTTAAGACGTTTTTATAGCTTAAGCCCCACCCCTACCCCGCCCCATCTCTCAACCCTTTAATCTTTGCAAACTCGACATGGCTGATTTAAAATCATCATCATCATCATCATCATCATCATCATCATCATCATCATCATCATCATCATCATCATCATCTTCTTCTTCTTCTTCTTCTTCTTCTTCGTCGTCGTCGTCGTCGTCGTTTTCATCGTCGTCGTGTGCGTGTGCTTGTGCTTGTGTGCGTGTGTGTGTGTGCTGCAAATGCGTGCCTCGGTGCCTTGTTTGTAGTGATGTCGCAGGACGTCACGCAGTGCATGATGAACTTCGCGAACTGCCAGAGAGTGGGGCAACACGCGATGCCGCAAGGCCCACACAGCACTGATCCTTGTGCCCCCGGCGCTCAGCTACCCATGGATCCCTGCGCGTGAGTCAAACACGTGCGCGTGCACGCGCATCTCCTGCCCCGCAGGCGCAGCACTGTACTTTTCACAGTAACGCCGAGATAAGTGTTCGCAAGTCACGATGGCTGCCAGGGGTTTGAGCCGCGATGGCTCATCGTAAGTGCCATGCTCGTCGTAGCTCACACACAACTGGCAGACATCTGGACCACAGATGCTATGTCTTGTCTTGCTCCTTTCCTTGTTCTTTCACATTTCTTCTTCCCGTGTTCTCGCCATTTCTTGTTGGTTTTAGCATAGTTTCCTTCCAGTTAGATTTTCTATTACCCACAAACCAGTTGGTCCAAAAAGGAAAATGTGTTTTTGCTATCTCCTTCTAGAAGATGGATAATGCCCTGAAACATCTACGCTGCATGTTACCTTATATAGTTTCTTTCTTGTTGCCACAAGGAATGCAGTATTACGTCGAATCCACGTGTTTTCTTTCAACGTGCAGCATTTACAACCAAATTGTGAAGTGCGTGAGCGTCAATATGAGTTCATGCATGAGCATCCCCCAGCTGGCAGAAGTGGTCAAGAATCTCACTGTAGCTAAAGACCAAGTTTGTTCCCCAGGTCGGTGCTCTTATGTCAGCGAGGTCTCAACACCGAGAAGTTTATTCTCTATGTTTCCTGTTCCTTATCTTCATACATATCTCTCAATTGTGTCCCATTTAATAAAGCTTTAAGGCTTTGCGAGGGTAAATTAGATATTTGTGTTGTATTTATCCTCTCTGTGTTAACCATTTTTTGCAGTCAGGCTTAGTTCCAAATTTTTAGACCTTTTTTCTGTGGATTTGAATGCTTTTAACCAAGCTTAATTCACTAATTTATATATATATTTATCTTGCACACATTATAAAAATATGTGCTGCTATAAACGATCGAGTTGCCCTGCAAAACTTCTGTCACGAACATCAAATGGGAGTATGACAACCAAGACAACAATAATGATGATTAGAAAGAGCACTGTTTCTTTCTTCTTTCTTTCTTCCTTTCTGCTATTACCGCCACTGCAGGTGCTGGAATACTAGTACTGTTTCTGCATTTTGTGCATCATGATAGAGACCCAGTCGGGACATTCTGCTTTCCGTTCCAGAGGTCGTGTGTCAGCAGAAGGTGTCGTTGTGCGGCTGTCGGCTGAAGCCAAGTGACGGCAGTAGCCCTGATGCTCAGGCCCTTTGGTAAGCCGTGATGACGTCAGACAGACCCACAGGCCACCCAGGCGAATGTAGGGCACTTGGACGCTCGATAGCACTCACCCGCTCAGCTCTGCCCCATCTCCAATCGATCAGTGCAGACGTTTTGCAGAACCATAATGCCACAGAGCTGCTGTTAAGATTATGCTGAATAGGTTTAGCGGTCTGGAAATTTCTATCTCATCCCACACTCGGTACAGGCACGACCCCGAAGATGCATGGTGATGGCATATTTTCATATCGTAGCTCCCTTTACGCACAAACAGGGAAATTTGGTGTCTGCTAACTTCGAGGGTAAGCAGAAAGCGAAAGCTTACGATGAGATATAATACACAGACAGCCAAAGGTCTGACTTATGAACAAATCCTGTAAGTGTATGCCTACCTGTACCCCATCCCCCACAACAAATTAAACGCCCCAAACCGAAACCAGCACTAGCAAAACTAGCACTAACAAAACTAGCACTAACATTAAGACTAGCACTAACATTAAGACTAAACATGTGAGCGTGACTGTGCCAACCAGCTAACCAACCTACCCTCGCTCTGTCTGTGACGTCAAGCACCGGCTATCACGCTTACGAGGAGTGCATGTCGGAGGACGAGGAGTGCGCAAGCATCCCGATGGTCAAACAGGCCCTGGACACTCTCAGGGGCACGTATGGCGCCATGTGTAGCAAAGGTACTTCATTTTGTTTGGAGCGTTCTCACTCAGACCAGCTTACCGTCAGTTTACTGGCGCCATGTCCGCTATGGCTGCCCAGCAACCCGACAGGCTGATTTGTTTTGTCCTCTGCAAAGTACTTGGCAGGAAGTCTGCACGTAGCGCGATCTGTACAGATCGAGATTTTCTCCAAATTTCCAGGCACTGTGATGAGCAACACTCTGAAGCCGACAAATCTAATTAGCTCATCTTATTTTCAATCCCACCTCTATTATAACACCACCCCCAAAACTCTAGCCCTAATACCACGCTACTCTCAGCGCAAGCCAAATTTAAATTCTAATGTCAACTTAAAGTCTGAAAGGAGATAATCTCGAAAAAAGGATATTTGTTGGTCACTTGTGTATGGGTTTTCGTGGCCTCATCGATCTCTTTGTCCAGCCGTGTGTGTGTGTGTGTGTGTGACTGTGTGCGCGCCCAGCCGTGTGTGTGTGTGTGTGCACCCAGCCGTGTGTGTGTGAGTGTGATCCCCACGTTGAATGCGGTTCTGTAAGTTTGTTTCTGTTCTTGTAGAAGCATTAGTATTAGCATGATGATGATGATGATGATGATGATGATGATGATGATGATGATGATGATGATGATGATGATCACGACGACGACGAACCGACGCGCACACGTTGTCAAACCCATAGAAGACGAAGAGCTGTGAGAATAGCTGGTAAATGCGTAACTGATGTGAAACAGAGAAAAACGAACGAAATTACACAGAACAAAAAATTCAGTAAGGCAAATCTGTATTTTTCTAGAATCATGGAATACACATTTAAACACGCAGTATTTTATTGTTTACATCCAGCCCTCGCCCTCTAGGGGAGATAAAGCACAAGGAAGTGACAATAGGAAATAATTTTTAAATGTAACGACGAGAAAGAACTGTATCATGTATAGTATTGGATGAAATAAAGGGGGAAAACATCTAGTATGGAACAGAGAGTAACAATGGGTAATGGATATTGTGGAGTCAAGGATGCAAATATTTAGCTTAGGTAATACATATATATAACGAGAGAGAGAGACAGAGAGAGAGAGAGAGAGTGGGGGGGGGAGAAAGAGCAGAAATTTACTGAAATGACCATTGGTCCATTTTAAGGGAGGAATACCTTAGAATGCATTACAACATTGTTATTTTACATGTAACTCAACTGCATGTGAAACTTAGAGGGATAGAAATACGTTCACACAAATACACATACAGCCACCCTTGTTACCGAGTAAAACGACTGTATAGTCAATTGTAATTACGTAATGAAAAGCCTCACAAATGTACCTGGCAAATTTTAAAAATATTTTTGTTACAGTTGGCCGTTAGAAGGGTTACGTAAAAAGCTGAAGGAACCTGACTGTATTTTTATGGGATCAATTTGTTTCTAAAGCTACAGTGTTTTTGGTCAGTGAAATGTAACCTGACGTTCTGATTCTGGGACGGGGGGTACAATAATACAAAAATAGTCAGGGTAAACAGTTACCTGAACTAAATTTAAATTTAAGTAAAAGTTCTGCTCGCCTTATGCTACAAAAGTTCTACACTACAAAACATCGTGATACCTGTTACACTCACACTACCATACCCAACCCGGTTTCTATCACTCACACACACACACAGGGGAGGGAAGAAGACACAGAGACAAAAAGAGACAGCGTCATACGGACCTACACACAGGAACAGAAATAGGGATAGACAGACGTTGGGAAGGAAGGCGGGTGTTGGAGTGAAAGCTTGCATGAAAGCTAATGTTCTACATCCATTGCCAGAATCGCAGCCGATGTGCCAGGAACGTATGAAGTGCTTAAGCCAGGCAATGCCCAGTAACCAAGGCGGCAACCCTCCGAGGGGTGGCGACGTCCCCACATTCTCGGCTGTATGCAGGTAATCTCCATAGAAGTGTTTGTATCATATATTATGTTACATGCATTGCACTTTGAAAACGCCAGGTAGATGCAGATAATTGTTAAACATATTTTACATTGTGCATTTCTATGCAACCTGTCAAAACCGCCGAAAATCGTCGCAGGAACACAATCTACATATTAAAAAATAAAGAAGACAGTATTTGTTAGAGAGCAAACAGATGGCGTGTTTGTTTAGTATAGGTTCAAGTAGGACCACAAAATAAATTAGGGCTTTGAACTTCATCCGGAATGTCTGGGAAGCAGGATAGTAGTACAAGGCCATTGTTAGGTGAAGAGACAAGTTGTCCTTAACTGATGTATTTTAATGCTGTGAATCACCTCTGCTAAATATTTCGGAGTGCAGAAGAACGAACAAAACGTGCCGAGAATACCATGTATTTCGTTGATACGCGAGAGCTGCCGTAGTGACGGGGGCTTACATGAAGACGCACCGAGTCTAACGCGTGTGGTTACCGCCGAGCTGTAATATGACTGGAGAACACCTGTTCGTCTGCTGATGGGACCTTACTTCTCGATCGTAATCACCACCAATAAATCAGTTTATCATCGTTGCTATCGTTATTTTTCGTTCGACCATCTCTTCCTTCTTTGGTTGGTTGGTTGGTTAACATCCGTTGCAGACTAGCTGAATATCAGGACTGCATTGTTTAGACAAGTAAACGTGGTCCCGCTGGGACTGATGTCACAACACAGACTTCAGTCCCACCCAGTCACATTATACTGACACCGGGCCAACCAATCCTAGTACTGTTCCCTGTAGTACCAGGCGTCTGGCAGGGCAGCTCCTAGATTGCCAATTTCGTATGACTCAGTCGGTACCCCAGTCTCCCGCTACGCAACCCGACACCTTAACCGTTAGCTATAGTACAGACCACCGAGCGCTCCACGTGGCCTGACATCGACTTGGGAACTGTTCATAACATAATCAGGCAATCACAACGTGTTTACGGTGTATAAACACAATAAAAGTATTACGAAATATACATACTTATCCCCTTTTCTTTGCAGAGGTCAGTAGAAAAAGTATTGTTTGCAACCAACTGAACAACAAACCATCTTGATTTTTTTTAAGTTAAGTTCAATACAGCTCCAATATGGCCGGCTTTGTCTTCCCACAATTCCACTATGTGCAAAATAGCAAAGATTATATAATACTTACTAAGATGGACAGCTTCCTTACCAATGGTCTCATTGTTAGGGGAAATAACCGTGCGATTTGTGGCCATCTTCCCTTTATTTCATGCGGGATAACTCTTCCTGCACAGGAGCTGCCTTTCTTATACAAATTACTCTGCCTGTTGGCCTATCAGAAAGGCAACATGCGCAGTAGGAGCTATCCAGCATGACAAAAGGGGATATATGACCACAAACCGTGCAGTTCGCTTAGCAATCAGAGTATTTTAACACAGACTATGAAGAGAGTTGTTCATCTTAGTAGTAATCTATAATCTTTGATAGTAGCCTTGGGCCCTCCAGTTAGAACTCAGCGGCCGTCACAGCTGGTTGTGGCTTGGCCAATCGTACGGAGAACCACAATGGGACGTGCAGATGTCGATCAGTCAGTGTGTATGCACTGTTTACGCGTTTATTTGCTATTTAATCATTAACTCAGTCCTCTTCGAATTCTCACCTGTGACAGGCAGACCTGGCTATAGCTGGCGCAGTAGCAGTCACGTGACTAAGCAGCATGGCTATGCTGTGTATACACCGACGAAACGAACTGCATCACTTTTTAAATGCGAGAATATCTGAAGTGGTGTTTTGGTACCTAGGCAATTACCAGATGTGGCCGACCACCTCAGATTCATTGATTAAACACAACTTGTCTCTTCATTACTGTGCTCTTTGAAGTCTTTGTTATGACTGCATAACTTCAAGATCGCTTACACTACAAAGGGACACAAGAGAGTTATTTTCCTTCCAGATCGGCAGAAACAATGTTTGACTGTCTGGGAGACATCAACCACCCCGAGTGTGTCCCAGATGAGAGAGAAGTCACATTCGAAGACCTGAAAGAATCTTACGCCGAAGTCTGTGAAAGTGAGTTCGATAAGAAATGTCGAAATCATATATTTGTGAAGATACCAAGAGACAGATTTTAGCCACGTAAAAATAACCATTATTTGCAAGTTGATATCCATATGACAATTTCGCCTGTTTAGTTTTCAGTCTCAGGAGATTTATTAGCAGACTTTCGTAAGTGTTCACTTCTCAGAAGAACTTTAACTCGTTGCACGAGGATGTAGATGAGAAGTTTGCAATTTGTACAGGGGATAGCTCTGCGGGTACAGCTGCGGACTAGCGTTTAGAAGGTTTTTGCTGCTTCGAACCCAGAAGTGGCCAAGGAATATGTCCTGGACTTGTGCAGTGTGCAAACTCCATTCGGCGCATTAAACTGCCTGTCCGCTCTGGCCATCTTACTGCAGCTATCAGTCTGGTGTCTCTGTCATTGCATAGTTTTGAAATAGCACTCCATTCCCCCATAGTGTGAATCGTAAAACCAGATACTGTAGATACTGTAGGGTTCATGAAGATAAACCTGGCGCGCATTTCGAAATGGTTTGATGAGATCGAAGATATTAGGAGCCAAACCTCGCGAGTTCAGATCTTGCTCGGGGCATTGCTTTTTTTCTCTGTCTTTCTTTTTATTACGTTCCTGTGTGAATTAAATTAATTAATTAATTGAATAATTATAATAATTGAATAATAAAATAATTGAATCCTGGCTTCTCGTGTCTGGGTTCTGTAACCAGTCCACCAATCCCATGCAGACAAATGTGCACTGATTTTCGAGATTTCTGATGTCACGTGTTCTCCGATGCCAATAGAAGTCCCCTTCTTGTGGCATGACATTTAAAAATTAGACTGCGGGCGTACGTACACGTTATGGAACTTTATTTGTGAAAAGAAACACGTGACTGTCGCCTGGACAGCTTGTGACAACAAAGGAACTTAAAGCAAAAATTAACAAAAACAACGTCGACATTTCAGAGGATTATCCCTTCATCACGAAATCATCTATATATATATTATCATTACCACTTCATCTATGTTCTGCTTGATTAAGAACTTTCTTTATTGCTTATTGCATTTGTATCTTGTGAATATGCGCATGTGTATATATGCGTATGTGCGTGCGTAAATGCGTATGTGCAAAGATGTTCTTCCTCACATCGAGAGAAACGTCCACTGTAAAGCCCTGGATCAGTGTGACCAAACCTTCATGGCTCAAAATGTCAGCAGTCTGGTGGCACTTCTGTCTAACATAGGCCGGGCAGACTTCTGGTGCTCGTGAGTAGTTTTCACCTTCAGCGTATGTGCAAAAGTGTGGGCATGGTTGCCTTTACGAGCGAGGTCATGCATGCATGCATGTGCGCGTACATGCGTGGGTGTGCTCGCGCATGTGTCGTGTGTGTGTGCGTGCGTGCGTGCTTTTGTGCGCTGTGTGTGGCGCGTAGATGTATGGTTGGATAGATGGATGGCTTTGGACTTTGGGCAGTTAAGTGTTCACTTCAGTGGGTGTGACTGTCAGGGACGCCTGATGCCTGCACTCAGTGAGAAAAGGAGTGGGGAGGAGAGGAGTATGCACATTTCCGTTTAGTGACGTGTCAGGCTACTCCGTTCAAGTGTGTATGTAGGGCATGCGAAGTAAAAGAGAGAGATAACGAACTATGAAGAGTATCCTGCATCCTGCAATGACCTAGGAGGTACAGGGATGTCCTGTACAAGTGCGTGCAGTAAAACTGATGGGAAGAAAGTTGGGGAGGGAACGGGACCGATGCATAGACCTGAGGTGGGGTGAGGTGGGGTGGGGTGGGATGAGGCGGGGTGAGGTGGGATGAGGCGGGGTGAGGTGGGATAAGGCGGGATGAGGTGG
>SMGT01016057.1:231590-249769 GCA_004794575.1 Lanistes nyassanus
GCGAGGTGGGGTGAGGGGGGTGAGGTGAGGTAAAGCGTTGTAAGGTGGGGTGAGGCGGGGTGAGGCGGAGTGAGGCGAGGTGGGGAGAGGTGTGGTGAGGTGTGGTGAGGTGGGCGAAGCGGGGCGAGGGGGTTGAGGGGGTGGTGGGGTTAGGCATGGTGAGGTGGGGTGAGGGGGGTGAGGTGGGGTAAGGCGTGGTGAGGTGGGGTGAGGCGGGGTGAGACAGGGTGAGGCGAGGCGGGGTGAGACAGGGTGAGGCGGGGTGAGGCGGGGTGAGGTGGGGTGAGGACGGTAGACGCGGGGTGAGGCGGGGGGAGGTGGGCTGGTATGAGGCGTCTGGCACGAAGCTCGACAAGTGTGAGTTCGATTCTGGTACAGGGGAAGGAAAGCACAGACAGGGAGGGTGGTTTTTACTGCTCAAAGTCCAGTAAAAACAATAAGGTGCATATCAGGACGGTGCTGCTTGAGAAAAGTTAACGTGCTGCCACACGTGGAACTGCTGTCACAACACAGGTCTCAGTCCCACCCGGTCACATTACACTGACACCGGGCCAACCAGTCCTAGTACTGTTCCCTATAGTGCCAGGCGTCTGGCAGGGCAGCTACTAGATTGACAATTTTTAAGTCTTAACTAGGATACGAACCACCGACCTTCGGCCTCGGAAGCAGACGGCTTAACAGTTAGACCACCGAGGCGCTCGATGAGAAAGGAATGTGGTGTGTGAGTGTCGGGTGGGGTGGGTGGCTGGGGGTGTGGAAATACAAGGAAAGTGATTGAAAGGAGGGAAAATTGAGATAAAGGGGGAACGAGAGGAAAACAGTGTAAATTTTCATTGGCGTGTATACGACGAGGACGCTTTTTGCAAGCGAATATGAGAGGATAAAGGGAGGGAACTGAAG
Source organism: Lanistes nyassanus (assembly GCA_004794575.1). Lineage (NCBI taxonomy): Eukaryota > Metazoa > Mollusca > Gastropoda > Architaenioglossa > Ampullariidae > Lanistes > Lanistes nyassanus. Next base: position 232,491 of record SMGT01016057.1, read on the forward strand.
GGGGAGTAGGGGTGACAGACAGAGCGACAGAATGTGAGATGGATGGATGAATGGAGATAGAGATATGAAAGGAGAAAGGAGAGAGAGAGGTGCACTGATGAAACTAGCACAACAGTCATGCTCTATTGACTGGGTTACAGATACCTATTTCACTATATCAAGTGCTCTATTGACTGGGTTACAGATACCTATTTCACTATATCAAGTGCTCTATTGACTGGGTTACAGATACCTATTTCACTATATCAAGTGCCTGTCCAGTTCTGCTGACGCTTGCTCATTTTCTGACGAAGCCAAAAAGATCATAATGGCGCATCAGAAGAACATGCCATCGACTTGCCGAAAGGAAGGTAACGCAAGAGTATGGCAGTGCGTGCTGCATGCACGTGCCGCTCGCAAGATATCAGAAATGACGCAACGAGTAGCTATTGTAAACATCCGACAGACATGGCACTCCTAAGTTTTCCAAGACCAGCAGAGTGAAACAAATGGTTCTTTTGAAACAAAATCCCTCTGCTAATACATACCCCCGCACATACGGAAGGATGGATACAGATCCATATCTAGTTTACAATCGGGTAAGATGGGGGGAGGGGGCAATAAATGAAGGGACAACTGCCTTGTAAGTTGTTGGTGCTATTTCCACTGAGATGCGTTCATAGCGGAAGTGATGAAATAAACTCTTTCCTTAATTTTTGCCTCCAGTCATACCTTCCATTTTTTCCCCTAACTTCCATAGTTCCATTTGTAAATGAAATTTGTGGCTTAAACACGCAGCTCCCTTCATCGATGCTCTTAGATTAACTTAGATGAATGTCGCATTTTATAAGTTTTATCTCAAAGCAGATGCAAAAGCTAAATTTGATCTATTTTATTGTCCAGATTCCTCAGGTGCACCGATAAGTAAGGGGATCTCATCGATTACTGCGGCACTGGTGGCGACATCTCTGTGTGGCTGGAATAGGGTCTGAATTCCTGTCTTCCTGTCCGCTTGTCATGCGTCGAAGCCTAAGGAATGCAGTGCAAGACCTCAGGGACATTGCAATGCAAGGACACTGCAAGGTGCCAAGGATGTGCAAATGGGGGTGGAGCTCTATTTATTTTTTTTTTGTTTATTTAATTAATTATTTATTTATTTAATTTCACAGAGCCGAAGATGAAACCCTCAGTGCATAGTGCAAGCTGACGCATGTAGCGGAAAGTCTCTCGCTTTTTCTCCGTGTCTATGTCTCTGTCTCCCCTTTCTGCAACTGTGAGACATTTGTGCTAACGTTCGCGATGTCGTTTTGATGAGATCTACGTGTACAGAATCTTTTTGATACATTTTAATATTTTGGGAGGGGAGGTTTATAACAGTGTTTGTTAAAGTGGATTATTGTAAATTGTTTCTCAGTTGTCAGTGTTGCCTTTGAATACGTAAGTGTAGTTTGCAATCACTTATGAGGATGAATGTTTTTTTTAAAACAAGACGTTTACACTTATTATTAAGTTAAAAGACAGTCAGTATTTCACCTTGGCGGTTTCTGTAACAATGCCTTGAATGTTGTATTATAGCTAGAAAAGTTGGAAGATTTGTCAGGCTGTTGCTCAAGAAACGTGTCGAGAGCTTAGGATACATTTATGTGTGTAAATACAATTGTGCGTTGTGTATGCGTGTCGTCTCCATTCCTGGCCTTTCTCTCCCTCTGCATCTCTTCCTCCTTTGCATCCTCTCTGATTTAGTACTTAAAGGTGTTTCCTAACGGCCCACACCTGATGAAATATTCGTCGATAATCACACGAAAGCTTCAATTCGTTTGACTGATTCGAGCAAGAACACTTTTCCCGTTACAATGTTTTTTTAGCTTAAGTTTTATCCTTCCTGGACTGTCTAACGTTCCTCTTTCCATCCCCGTTTTCAATTTCTTTTTTTTTTTAATAAAAAATTGTTTGCTGTACAGATTACAAACTGTTTACCTGAGGGTTTTGTAAATTAGTGAAAAAATGTCCCTGGTATTTACTGTAGGAATGTGTTCTTGCTTGCTAGTGAGATTCTATTGGTATGAGATTAAGTGTTGCATTTTAATAAGCCAATATGCAAATCTGTTATTCAGGGGTTTCATTTATAACAGATGCCGTGCTATTTCAGGATAAACTTGCAGCATGATAATCTATGACAGCTAATTTCACTGTATTTAATGAGGTCGCACACAGTTATCATCTGTTACTATCACGTTATAGCCATTTATAGAGGCCTTTGTTTTGAGCCATTAAATGAGACCTGAGTCTCAAAACTCTGATGAAAATGGTCTAGTTGTAACAAGGTCTGTTTTGTTTTTACCTCATAAGGAAGGATTTTGTCAATAATGTCTCATATCTGACTAATAACATACCAAGAGTGTCTTCGACCAATCTGACATGATTAATATCTCACGAAGGTCTTGTGAGGTGTATTCATAACGTATTATGTTGTGCTGTGCTACTGTTCCATCTGCATTCAGAAACACTGCATGGTAGGCTCTATCAAAAGGACATTTTTACTCTTGATTTATATATTCTGCCATACTGTGAATGTCAAAGTTTGGCAATGAACCTCGAACGCAGTTATATAGGCAGAGTGCGGATGAGTTCAAGGGTGTGACAATCTTGTTCCAACCCTTTATCCTCTTCTAGCCATTTAAAAAATACATTTACTTGTTATAGATCATTACATTTGCTGCCAAAACTAGTTAGATAACAAGGAGAATAACTGTCTTTACTAAGTCATGACCTGTGGCATTACTCATAGTTGGGACAGACAATAGATCAGTCATGATTCTCTTATGACGGGCGTAAGAAAGGGTTAGAAGCCTTTTCCTCAGTCATGACAGGGGTAATAACTCTAGGTGATCAGAAAGTTTAAAGGCCTTTCACTGCCCCCTTGATTTGCCATCGGATGTCGATGTTCATTTGGGGTCGGAAGCGGAAAGTTTTTGTTTTAGACAGCTTTTGCTTTCCCGACACGCAGTACATCCCAAAGAAGGCCCCACGAAGTTCAATAAATCCAATACATGTTCAATGCGAGCAGCATCCTCACATCAGCCCCGCAGCGTCCAAGGCGTGTCCTATCTCGGCGCAATGATGGCCAACATGGGGCCTATCTCGGGCCGGTGGGTCAAAATGTTTACCACGTGCAGTGTGTCTAGCCTCACCAGCGCATAAACATCAACATGACAAGCCCCACATGTTCCACGCCAGTCTGAACGAACCATCACAGGATACTTTGCTGCTGGCTGTCACTTGTCAGTACAGGCTGTCACGTGGCCTTGCCCATACACCGTGCATTTACACAAAGACCTTTTTGTCTCTGCTATCAGACGCAACCTCAGTTTGTTGCCTTTTATAATCTGTACGGTAAGAAATAAGTTGTTATATTTCAATCGTATATTCTATACTATTTTTCATCATTTTATTGTCTTTTTATATATACAATTAAATAGTTCAAATTTTTTGGCTTAATAAATGAAATTAAAACCCATTTTTCGCTAAGGGTATGTATGAGTAACTGTGTATGGGAGCTGAGTGTGGTGTGCTGTGCTCAGACACACGTGTAACTTGATGTGCATTTCTGAAAGGCATGATGGGATAAACGTTTAAGTGGAGAAACTAGAGTTTTTAGAAAATATAACAAGCAGCGTAGAGAGGATGGAGATAAAACCTTTGTATCCACAAAATTAGATTTCCCAGGACAGCTGCATTCAGTGCAGAATGAATAAAAGTCAGTAAAAGCAAATAATATACCAGTTGTCTGACATTCGTAATTTAAGTACAAGTATACCACTGCGCCTAGACTCTTCAGGCCCCAAAAACTAAGATTTTCAGACGACCCTAACAATTTTTTCGCCTAATGGAAAAACAACGCGCGCGTGCACACACATACGCACAAATAAATTAAAAAGCCGACCTGGCTACCCTATGTTTTTGGGCTGTTACCTTAAACAATTTTTTTCAGCCTTAAGGGTTTTTTTTTTTTTTTAGTTTGACTGCTTGTGGTCGAGAAACAAATTGACAAATGCTGCACAGGTTTCCGAGAGGATAAAAGTGACAGAGGTTGAAGGCCAAACAAAACCAGCCTTTTTGTCCCCTCAATCCTCAGTAAACGTCAGGCGACCTGTGCGCGCATGCCAGTAGCCCCTGAACTGACGTTCGTCAAGTCTGAAAATAGTTCAGGGATGACACTCTCGGCCCAATGAGCGGGTCATTTGTATTCCTCGGCGACAGCGTTCCTGCCGTACACGCCGACTAGCGTGCACGCTAATTAGGTTGACCTTTTCCCATTCGTGGGGCTGTTTCGCTGCTTCAGTGGGGTATTTTTTTTCAGTCGGCGTCCTATCGACGCATCAAAGTGGTCCTCTAGTTTTAAACATGGACGTCGCATTGGTCACGAGGATGTGGGTACTTTTCAGCATATCTCTGTTCCAAGGTAAGCATTTCTTGATGTCAGAATTTTTGGACCATGCTTCCGCAGTGAAACGAAGGAAAGCAGCTAAAACCTAGCCGTTTTATCACGTGTTAAAATTATGTTCTATTTTATGTTGGATAAAAAGCATTACACTTTTCTTTCAACGTGTGCTTTCTTAAAAATTAAGCAAGTGATGCGTTCTCTAACTCGTCGCTTGATTTATTAGTGCATGCAGTAATCTTGAAATTCCTACTTGACGTTTGGTTAACAGCCCGTATGTCATCCTTGGGCTTTTCCTAATTATCGTTAACGACATGGTGTAACTTCGATGTCTTCTGTTCTTGAATTCAAACATACAAATGACTCATTCTGGTCAGCAAAAATATGCAAAAGTGCAAAAAGTGTGAATCCCTAAGAATTACCGAAGCTGTCGGACGCACAACATAAATACTGACGTGTTAACTCGTCCTTCGATCCTTCTTCTTCCTCCTACTCCTGTACTTTCTGTCCTTCGTCCCATTTCTTTGATGTCCTTTTCCAATAAAAAATGAAAATAATATAAATACATGTATACACATGCATACAGTTTGTGTGTATTTGGAGAGAGAATTCAAGGGTACGTGCAGCTGATGTAACATAGAAAGATATATAGACCCAGGTAACCTATAGATTATATAAACTTTATATAAACATAGAAAGATATATAGACCCAGGTAACCTATAGATTATATAAACTTAAAAAAAAGAAAGAAAAGACAATGCAACTGTAATGTTGCAAGGAAATCTCGCCAGAAATTTTTTAAGGGTTCCACACCCACCCCCATCCCACCCCCGCTAACAGCTAGACTGGGGACAGCGGTGAAAGTTCAAAGACAGGGAGGCAAACAGAAGAGTGACAATGTGAGCAGAGAATGTTTTGTCTCCCCTGTCGTGCCTTTCATCGCTGCGTTTATTTTGGGAAAAAGTCAAGGTCTCACTTGTGTTTGGCATGGCGACTGCGCAGGTGTTTTCGGTGTTCGCGGAAACAAGTCCAGCAATCAATTTACGTTTTAACTGGCTGCTCTCAGATGACAACACGTAACTGAAAGCGACTTAATCACGAACAAAGTATGCTTCGATTCTAGTGTTGCCGTGTAAATATGCAGAAATGGAAGATCGCGTACTCGCTCTTGTCTTCTGCACAGATATCAGTTCAAAGGATAGGCGAAAAACAATTACCTGGACGACAATATAGTCACGTGCGTTTTCTAAAGCTAGTCTTAACTGTCCCAGTAATGCTTTGAGTCCTGATAAAAGAAACACCACGATACACAAGAATTTGCTGCACGTTCAGCAGGTGACCCTAGCAGCGCATAGCGCAAGCAGCAAAGGTTGTTGACATAACGCGCCACAGTCAGTAGAGCCTGAGTCCACCTTTAATTAGTCCAAAAACGCTCCCCGTACGAAACTGTTCTTCGCCAAAACAAAAACAAAACCGAGCTGAAAGCTGCTGGTGTCTTTTCAAGCATCGCCATTTGTATAGACTGGTGAGAGAGAACGAGGAATGTCGAATGCTGTTGTCACGTTCGCTTCCTGGAGTTGCTGAATGTCGTCACTATTTTGTTCTGGCCTGTCAGCTTTGATCTCATTTACGCGACAAAGTGCCGACGTGACCCTTGCCAATAATTTGTAAAGTTGCCGGGATTACTCAGTGGGTGGGTCTGTGCGAGTGTGTGTGTGTGTGTGCATACAATCGTGCGAAAGCGCGCGTACGTCTAAATATTTTAGTGTGCGTGTGCGTGTGCGTGTGCGTGTGCGTGTGTTGCGTGTGTTGCGTGTGTTGTGTGTGTGTGTGTGCTTCAGATGTGACTTCTCAGGATTGCCTGCAGCATCTGCAGACGTGTATTGCTCCAGCAATGAACAGAAGTCAGTGGGCCGCAGCAACACCTTGTGGAAGCCCACACATCGACGAGTGCGGGTACACTGGCCACAAGATCCAATTTGATGTCTAAAGTCCGAGTGTCAGAGAACTTAATAAAGTCACAGATTAGAAACTCCTTAATTAAACAACCAACACCTGTACAGAACAACTCATTGATACTGGGCGCGCACGGCTAGACTCAATTGTACGAAAGCCCAATGGCGTGCGTGCATTGACAACTTTAACTTCGATGTATGATGTTTCCTCAAAAAGATTCTTCAGGAGATTGTAGTAAAATATGTGTTTATTATGTTTATACAGAAAATTATCTTTTGTTGCTTTTGTTGCAAAATGGCTTGACTAGCTTGTAGTTTCCTGTGAATCGCTTCTTGCAGCGCGGCTGACAAACTTGAACAAACTGCTAACGGTTAACTAACAAACCTAAATTCACCAGAGTAACATCTTAAACGACTAATAAAGAATCATCGCTAGATGTCATTACCTCTGCCAACTCCTTGGTTGCATTTTCTGCCTTCGACTTTTTGTTATATCTCACAGGCAAGCAGAAAAAGAAGAGCTGTCGCATAACTTCAAAAAAGTTCATCACGCGTATTTTTTTCTTCCTTAACAAACACATAGATCAGCAAAAGTTCGAACAAAGCATTTCTCTTTAACCTTTTAAATATATGAAGAGACATTCTGTCCTATTTGGAAAAAAACTATACACCCATTTACCTATGTATTCATTTATTTAGATTCTATCAACAAGCCATCTCTTGCATCGTGAAGAATATGACATCCTGTCTACAAGTGAACGAAGTGAGCAGCACGCTTAACGATTTACGAACAGCTGCGAACAGATTATGCAACTCTGGTATGTTGTTAGTTTTCCAATTTGTGGAAAGCAGTTTGAGGGGAAGGGGTGGGCGAAGAGAGGGCAGGGACCATCATTGGCACAAAGAGTTCCTGTTTCCTCATCTTTGGTACAAACAGTTCCCCATGCATATGCCTTCATATGTAGCCCGTGACAGACCCTGAATCTGCGTAGTAAAGCAACACAGGAAAATCCGCCCCCTGGGCCCCTCCACCCTCCTTTACGAAGTGGAATGAACACTTTAAATATCCCCACTGGGAGGATATATTTCCTGATATCATAACCACAACGCAAGATGCGAAACTGCGTTGGTTCCAGTATAGAATCGTACACAGGATCCTTAAGATAAATGTTTTGTTACATCGTATCAAATTAGCAAACTGCCGGTGCCTGTTTGTATGAACAAGAATCAATAACACATCCTCTTTTCGAATCTCCAGTGATCCATTCCTTATGTCAGTATGTTTTTCCAAGCTGCAACTTATAACTTACTCTTCCAGATCTCCGTTGTCAGCAGCAACTTGATGGCTGCCTGTGCGTGATGCAGAATGCTTCAGCTAACCCTGTTCAGACGTGGTGAGAGGTTGAAATCATTGACAGTCTCTGTGCAAGTAATGGTATGTTTAGCCTAACTGCATCCGAGGCTGGAAGGAAAGGCTGTCTGAGAGTCCACCCTTCGTTAGGACTGTGGTGTGACAACATGGAATATGTGAGGGCTGGTGTTAGCTGTACGTCGACTGCATGGTCTAGACGGTTGTTTATCGAACCAGCCAAAACTAGTTCAAATCACTCAAAACAGAGCTGTCGCACTATGCACAAATCTCGGTGCATGCGTGGGTGCGTGCGTGCGTGCACTCCTCGTGTTTTAAATTAATCAGGAAAAGTTTTCGTTAAACAGGCGAGTGTACTTTCTTGTTCACAACTGGCCAGGATCGGTAAACATGTAGTTATGTAGTTTAACTGTAGCAGTCCTACATTTGCGCATTCGTGATCAGTTAAAAATGGCCTTCCAGTACTTGAAGACTGTTGTCAAAACGTATTGAACGTGTGACGTAAGTGCGCTATTCACAGCTCCCTCGTGGACGCCTTCCACACGTGTGTGAAGCAGATGGGATCCTGCCAGCGAGAGGCAGCAGTGCGTGACGTATTAACAGCCTATCACCTGTCAGGTGTTTACTGTCAAACAGGTAATCACTCCTGCCCCACCCACTGCACTTCACCTGGATACTGTCCATCTTCACACCAAACGTTTATGACCTGGCAAGAATATGCAATATAGCATACAATGAATACTAGTTATTTTTTAATTGTGATTTCAGATTATGTAATAATACAGTTTGCAGAGGAGTGTTTACAAAGGATAGGATCAGACTGTGAGCGATGTAAGTTTGGCTTAAACTGTCGGGTGCGACTAGGTCGGATGAAAGCAGTCAGGACATTATAGCCAATCCGCTTGCAAAAAAATATAATTTTTATTTTTCAAAACTTGGATCGAATGTCATTTAGGAAGCATGTTTGCACAGAAATTTCGGGGAGTGTAGGATTTTTTTTTAATTCGGAAAGCAATTCTTCATCGAAATGAGACTTCCCCCACATAGTCAAGCCGTGTAATGCCCGCATAAGGCCTGCACGCCAACAGCTCGTGCAGTCTATCTCAGGCACTCTGACTTCGTCACCTCCAGCTTCACTCGCTATGGTCGCCTTTATAAAATTCTCCACCTTTGTCCTCCCATCTCTTCTCTCTCATTCTTCTCTCGTTCCAATCTAGCTGCGGACCAGTTGAGCAAGATGCTGGCCAAACTGACGCCAAACTGACGCCAAACTGACCCCACAGTGCAAAGTCATCAGACGAAACCTGCGAGTCACCGACTTAGGAGATAATCTTTGTCGAGAGCTGGACTTTCCGTAGAGCCCCCGTAGCGCTCGTTAAACCTGCTGGAGTAGAGTTTTGGCCATCCCTAAGCCAGAGTCACCCTTTCCCCCCTGTAGTAGTTGAAAAAGGTGAATAAGACTGTTAAATGACTGGTGTGGGTAAAATATTTCCTTGAGACAAAAGAAAACCCACCCACCCCACCCGAAATCCTTGAAATCTCCTTTCCATTGGTTTGAGAAGGATCCCACCTGAGCAAATTCAGTTTAATTTTAAACTGATTTCTTCCGACAGACATTTGGACTAATATGTTTTTATACCGCAGTACAAGTACTGTGAGTGTTTACGTCCGCATCACGTGTTGTGACTATTTTGGTCTGCACCACAAGTACTATTTTTTTTAATAGTGGGGCTATTCGGGTCCGCAGCACAGGTAGTATGGGCCGGGCTATTTAGGTCAGCAGCACAGGTAGTATGGGGCTATTTAGGTCCACAGCACAGGTAGTATCGGCCGGGCTATTTAGGTCCGCAGCCCAACTACTACATGTATTTAGGTTCGTGCAGTCTTTGTTTTCTTTGTACAAAACAGGAATCTGCACAGATGCTCTTACTTGCATGGGAGACTTGTTTGCGAACAACAACTTCTTCCATACAACATCGGGAGCAGCTGCTGCACTGAGCACTCGACAGCTCTGCCTGCGAGTTTTGTTTTCTTTCTTTTTCTTTCGTTCCTTATTTCCTCTGTAATTTTGTCACCCCGCCACTGTCATCTACGGTACTTTGAGCTATGTTACTATGAAAGTGTGTGGGAGAATTATTTTTTACAGAGAGTGAGAGAGATTAGAAGTACAGATTAGGAAGTAAAGATTAGAAGTAGAGATTAGGAAGTAGAGATTAGAAGTTGAGATTAGGAAGCAGAGATTCGGAAGTTACACGAAGAGAGGAGGGCGAGGAGAAAAGGGAAGGAGGCATGCATCGGGATGAGAGAGAATGAGAAGGAGGAAGAGACGATGAAAGAAAAAAATTACGGAAAGAAACTGTCCTGGGCTGGCTTGCATAAGCGTTCGTAGCTGCTCTTCCAGTCATGAGAGTGATCCTAAGGCCCATTCATCCTGTGTATTTTACGCCCTCATGCAGCGCAGCCATGAACCGATCTTGAGTTTTGTCTTAGGGCATGTCTTAACCGCAGATCATCTAGTTAAGAAAGGCTTTAAGGTCAAGCTCCACTAAATTTCTGTTTGCAATCCACAGGTTATCATCGTCAGTGTTTGGCTGCCTGGACCTGCCGTCGTGTCGTCTGAACCGCACCTTTATCCAGCAGATAAACGCTACATTTGTGGACATGTGTAATGGTACATTAGTACACTGTGCTCAGGATTCAAAGTGCACGGGGCACGCATGCACATACATACTACACACGTGTCCTTTTATGTCTGTCCGTCCATGCTGGCTGGCTGTCCAGGTTTTAAGTTTCGTCTCAATAAATTCTCTTCTAGTAATGCTGTATGCTATAGTCAAGTTTTATGATCTCTTTTTATACATTTATTTACACGATTGTATGCCCATACTAGTGTATTCTGGCATGGCGAACATTATTCACTTAGTCAAATTTTCTTCTTTTTTTAAAAGCAACTTTCAGATTTATTTTATTTTTAAAAAGGGAACATAACATATAGAAAGACTGAAAACATCATGAACTGTCGCGTCGTCACCAGATTATGATGCAGAGCAAAGTCATTAAACTTTCCCCCCAAAAAAGCACAGATACGTTCTGACACTGGTTCCTTTTTAATTTCTTAGAGATCTCATCTAATGCAGTGTCCGTTGATCAATGTCAACATTTCGTCAACTGCACCCAAGCGTTTCAACAATTTCCGGAGACGTTTGACACGAATGATCTAAAAGACCCATCACAGGGGGCGCTGCTAGCCACCCAGATACTGGTCAACTTAACCACACTTGAATTTTGGTGCTCGTAAGTAAAGTACCTGGATTTGTTCTTGCGAATATACGTTGTCTATCACATGAACTTTGTCTACCCTTCTCAGTTTTTGTATGGCTGTTAAGTCTTTGTGTTATTTAAACAAGTGAGACCAAGTTATATTACAGAACGCTTCGATTTTTAAAAACCGGCAATATATCTGGTTCTACTTGATGTTTACTATTTAGAAAATTAATACATCCCCTTTGGTACAATAATTACCAATTTCCATTCTGAAGAGTAAATTCTTCATGGATATGTTTCATTCAACCGTCTTTGCACAGGCACTGAGTATTTGTTTACCTATTTTTCATACGTTGTAATTTGCCTTTGCTCACCTTTACGTACCTGGGGCTGGTTGCTGTAGCTCGGCTGTATGTCATGCGCGTTATTTGTTCCTTCGCTCTCGTTTTACGCATGTACTATCTCCGAAATTTGTTTATTCGCTCACCTGACTACTGCACATGCCCAGTCCTGTTCGTTCTTTCCTCACATTGTGTAGCTATATCTTAATTCTCTCGCTCGCATGTTGTTACAGAAGTACCTCTGTTGTTCACGCAGTTGCATGTTATGAAAGTTGTATATGTGGGGTGGGGGTCGCTAGTCTGTACATTGTCCAAGTGCAGTTTGTGTCCCTTCAACAACTCGTAAAATTACATTTAAAATTTCTTTATGATCACTGTATGTTCCTACACTTTTTAATTTCTTCACCTGCTGCTCATATAGCTACCGTGTTCCAAGGATCTTGTTTATTCGTTTACCTGCATGACCCTCTATCTTATTCATTCGCTCACCTTTGTTTATTCGTTTACCTGCATATCCAGCTCACTTTTTGACCTGTATTTTCAGTTATTTTATGCATTTACTTGCCTGTATATTGTGACGTGACGGGCCGTATCTTAACTTACTGGACTCGAATTCTCAGAATTACTGAACAAACTTTTATGGTGATCTCGTAAAATGTAGATTTTATTGAGCAATCGTCACCAAAACCTTTACTGCAACAGGTCAACGGTTTCTACACCAGAGGGTGACGACGCTATGAAATAATGTGAATAACTAGAGAAATCTACCGAGGGAACAGATTCTCATACTCTGACACGTTTGCTCAGTCTCTCACAGGCAAAACACTACTAGCTCAAGAGCCCCCACCCTCGTAAAACACACAACTGCAGCGAACCGTTATTCAACATATATTTCATACACTGACTCGACAACATCAAATATATCTACAGATTATTTACAAAGAATCACCTTGCTCGTGTCTAGGGTAAGACGCTGCCTGATTACGTCATACCACGCGGTATCAGACAAAGAAGATAATCAAACTCCAGAGGGGAAATCAAACTGCAAAACGGCCCATGATCCCGCTCAATGCACAAACACAGTAAGTGACCCACAACAGGGCACCTACTCTTGTCACTATTGAGCTACTCCTGCGATACACAATTCGAAAGCTATTCCTCAATACGCAAATACAGTAAGTGACCGACAACAGAGCTCCTACTCTCGTCACTACTGAAACAACTACTTCTGCGATACACAATTCTAAAGCTATTCAATGACCAACAAGAAAGCTATGACATTAACACGATCAGCCCTTCCTCTACCTCCCCTTTTGACATACGTCCGGCCACTAGCTTATGACGTCTCCTGTCTCGGGCAGGATAAAACCACCTATCTTAAATCAACCCGAGTCCCAGACTCTAAGATAGTTTATGGCAAGAGCAGTCCTTAGCTTATAAGGCACAGTCAACAGCCACTTGCAGGTCTATTTCGTAGACGTGTCGGCGAAATACAGCCCAGTGTATTCGCGTGAGTGCTAGCTGAAGCTCTTTCGACGTCCTGGCTAAGATGGTGAGGGGTAGAGGTCCGTGGGTCTACACGTGTCAGCTTCTCTTGGTCCTCCTACATTAACTCTCTCTCTCTCCATGTCCTTTCCCCTCGTGTGTGTCTGTCACCTAATGTCCAAAGCTTAAGTACCCTGAGCTTTTTCCGCGCTGCGTTTCCAGGAACCACCTATTCTAGTTCAAACCAGTTCTGGCAGCCTAGGTCGGGCGGAGCTATCAGCCTGTCCTGGCTAAAGACGTAGCGCAAACCTTCCAAGGCGTCGGGAGGGGAGGAGCGAACAGGCTAAGCTAGGAGTGACATGTGACCTGCACGTACCTTATTGTTTATTAGTTCATCTGTATGTCTTGCAGGTATCTTATTCACTCGTTCACCTGTATATCAGACAACGCTCGTGTGTGCGGAAAACCTGGACTCAACACAGATTTGTCCCGAGCTCACCTGACGTCCGCGAGAGACATGTGCAGCGGTGCGTGACAGTCATTTTGAACTAAATTTCACCTCTGTTCAGTGCTATAGCACCGGTGACTCTCTCTGGTTTACTAAGTAACCACTCAAACTTCGAATTTCTTTGTGTTTGATATGTGAAGATATGGGAAGACGCAATATAATTAAAATACAATATTAAAAAATCAAAGGTAAAGTTTGTCACTTGGCCTGTTTAAGGTCGTAGCGGAAAAGAGATTTTTGAAACCCGGTTTTCTGTGGGGCAGCATAGTGAGGGGGGTGCCCATCTCTCCTTCGCTGCCAAACCTTTCCTGGCCTATACGTCAGGTACCCCCTGGCACTTGGTGAACTGGGGGAAAGTGTGCTGCGGCTCTTACAGCCAACCCTTTACGACTCGAGATCCCATCAAAAGCATGATATGTTAATGACTGTGCTTACTACTAAAGCCCGACATATTCAGCTGTCGTTTCGTGCAGTTTACCCGAAGTTGAGGAACTAATTAAAAGTCTGTTGTACAGCAGAAAGACATTCTTTGCTGTGCTGCTCAAGGCTTGCTGCTGCTCTAGTCTGAGAAAACCACGACTATAGTTGTGGTGATAAATAATATGAAATATATGCATAAAATTCAGAATTTTTCAGCTCGGGAAAAAATTCTTGTGTCGGGAAATCAGGTAGACGGCTCGAGACCCATGTCATTCCAGATTCAGTTTTCATGTATTAAATTCATCTGTAAGCAAACACAACAACGATGTCAACATGAAACTTTAGTCTACGTCGATAACGGCCGGTGGTCTGATGCCGTACACCCGGAAGACGTTTAAATGAATCAGAATGGTCGATGGTAAGGAAATCAGTCCAACCTGCCTTCAACAATACCCGATTTTGCTTGAGATAATTCTTCGTCCTGTTCTAAACAAGAAGATCCTAGAGAAAATCAGACGGAAAATTCGATTCGGTTTCGAAACAGCTTTATCCCATTTTTCGTTACAGGCGATTAGGTTATTTCTTTATTACTTTTGGAGCCGATGGAACTCTGATAAACTGTCGATTTTGATGCAATGCATCTTGTTTCTGTTCTCAAAGGTCCAGTGGTTAACCTTACTACCGTCACAACTTTGACTACCGCTACATCGGCAGCGAACGAAGCCAACACCGGTACTTTATAGCATGTTCTGGGGAAGATGTTTATCGAAAAACAGGGCAGAAGAGAGAGAGAGAAAGAAGAAAAGAGCGAGATGGAGAAAGACTATTATTTTCATAAAAGTTGACCACTATGATCCATTATATATACAGCAGTACATCTTTAGCAATGGTATAAAAGACAGAAAGGTAATGCATTTTTTGTATTGTCTGAGAGTAGGTCTACACATTTTTTTTAGCCACTCGACACTTGTGTTCTTTCTCACAGCAGTTTAGACGTTATTGCATTACATTAAACCCACAACCAAACCCAAAGGAATTAATAGACGAGTAGAGAGTTTCGAGAACGGCCATCTTGCGCACGCGCAGTGACTATTTACTTCCACCAGATGTTTTCGTGTCATGCGGGGCACTTTTGCAAGATGGCGGAACACGGGGATGATTTTGTCGAGCAACTGCCGCTTGGTATCCATCTGACCAGCAATTAGCTTTTTAAAAAAATCGATTGTGGAGCCCAAAACAATAAATGTCAGAATCTAGTCGAAAGAAACCCCCAGTATTAACGAGTATCTAATCTTATTATGCAGTTTACTCGTAATGGCGGCCGCCAGCAAGAAACCATATGTTCATTCTGATGTTTTGGGTTTTCAATCAGCCAATCGCAGCGCGTTAAATTTTCCTTTTACAAAGCTATGTTTCGTCGAAACTCTCTACTGGTCTGTTCTTATTGCCATTCACACACAATGATGATCCGTCCGTCTGTTTTCAGTTTCGCGTGGCACACGCTCAGCAGCTGTCCGGACGCCGGTCTTGTATGTGGCAGTAGCTTCCCTTGCCTCCGCCATGTTTCATCGATATGGATGATCTCTTGGGGATTTCAGGGAATGGATGGATTATGCAGACAGAATATGCATGAAATAGGATGTAAATATATATATATATATTGTATTACAGCATTGCGTGTCATCGAGGATCTGAACCATGTGGTTCTGAACCATGTGGCTCTCAAAACTATTGGCGGTGTGGAGAATAATACATTAATAAATGTCTGGGATTTTTGTTTGTTAAATCTTGTGATATTGATCTCGCAATAAATCTTTCTTGTCGGAATCATTTTACTGGCTTCCCATAACTTCTGTGCATTGTTACATATATTGCATTCATGCCAACCACAATTTCAAAAGTAAATTATTTTTGTATGAATTTCGTGAAACTATTTGTCTCCTTGAATTCTAAGGGGCTGAAATATTTGAATTGGAGATTTGTTTGTTTTGTACACTACTTAATTTGTCCACAAAATTTGTTTTAAAATAAAAGGCAAATGTGTCATCTGGACTAGAGGGATGATGTCAGGTGTTGCCAGGTGTTGTATGGGTTTGTGCAGACGGTTGCGCTCGGGATTTTTCTGACCGAAGTAGTGTGATGACATTGTCCTTATTGCCCTTAACTGTTGTTTTTTGCGATTTGAGATTATTTTTCTAGAGAGGAGGATCGGAGCTGTGGGCGTAGGACAGAGATAGAGTTGAAAATTGTAGCTGGTCAGTCACAAAACACTGACCTGTTTTCCATCAGCATCCCAACACCCAACAACACCCTTCTCCATAACGCCAGCTTTGCCTTTAGGCGGGGCTTACACGACTCGACTGACGTAGGTTTTACACGGATCGACTAATGCGGAATTTACACTGTTCGACTAATGCTGGATTTTTACGGCTCGACTAGTGCGGAGTTTACATTGCTCGACTAGTGCGGAGTTTACTCGGCTCGCCTGTCGGATGAAAGCAGTCATAATTAACTATAGTCTGTATTTTTGCAATTAAACGTAATTTGATTTCTTTTAAAAGTGGATCGAATATTCATTATGGAGGCATGTTTCAACTTAAATTTCTGGAAGGAGACTTTTTCCTACAGAAACTCTTAATCAAAATGAGACTAATTGTTTAATGCGTGGAGAACGAAGTTCTTAACGACTATAGTTTCATCGGAGGAGAGTATATATACTCTCCTCTGATTTGCATACCCCGCTTTAGCCGCAATTTTACTGGCCCCTAAACTCCATGTATCATAAAGAAACCACATAAGAAGTCATGTGCTACAAGGCTTGAACGAAGGATTTAGAATGCTTGTCGTCTACAGGAAGTAAAAGAAACCCCCAATTTCTCTTGAAGGGAGAGGTTCGCTGGAGAAGCAGTGTTCTAGCTACGACATGTATATCTGAAGTGTGTCGATCCCGCAAGTAAGCCCGGGGAAGGACAGGACAGAAATAACATGTTGTTTACCACATGACGCAGGCAGTTACGATACTAATCGAACAACGGTCTATAAAAATCACCAGCTCACAGAGAAAAGTTTTGAACCTGCTCGGGGCCATGCGGTGACATATCTCAGTCGCTCGATCGTCACGCCTTGGCTCGCGCGCCCACCAGCCTGCCTGTTGTCCTGGGCTGGTATTCATGTTCAGCCCCTAACCCACTTAGCGGCTGCAGGACCCTCTAAGTCAGCTAAAGGTCATTCACGTCGGCCCATTAGGCCCCTCCCGGCAAGTTACGGGCCGGCTAACTTAGCGGGTGGGGACCCCTGCCTTTAAGTCTCTCTGGGCCCGTTAAACATGGGGCTGCGATACTTTTCTGCCTTCACAGCAGACGAAATCTGGGCAGAAACAGAATTTTTTTGTACCTATGACGAAGTCGATTTATTCAAAATTTTAGATTTCGTCGGCAAGATATTCTTGATATTACCAACGAGATTGCAGAGCATTCGTAACTTGCCAGTCGAGGGCTACCAACACTACCTCGGCTA
>SMGT01016057.1:249973-273548 GCA_004794575.1 Lanistes nyassanus
AGCAGGTGGCTTTATCGCCACGCAAACATGGGAGTGGAGGGGGCGCGAAAAATCGATGGGTTTTGCAGTAAATAAGTGAATTCGAGAGTTCTGCAGAATGTTTTAATCCTTGACCACGTTTGCCTTCTGCTAAATGTTTTTTGTCATTTACAGCTTTTTCTTTAATTCCTATGCCGTCGCTGTTTTATATTTTTTTATTCCAATTATTCCTGTCCTTGGGTTTGTCTCTCCTAAAAAGGGCGAGGGCTGACGTAAAATCAGCAACGTAATGTTTTTCCCTTACTGTCAAAAAATACAGATTTATCTCCCCCTCCTCTTTTTTTCGTATTTGCGTTCTTTTATTTAGCCTCCTGTTTCGCGACATCTTCCATTCTCCTGCTCGATCGTTTGCACCCACACGTCCAGCCGAGGCATGTTCACTACCACTGAACACGTCGCTGAACGTAATGGTGCTTCCTTCCCCAACCGCCCGACGTGCGGGGAGCCGTGGGCAGCTGTGCCAGCGTGAGGTTAAATCGTTTTGTCACAACTTTGCTATTTTCAGGGAAGAAAGGGTCAGCTGGCTCAGCCTGTACTATTATTGTACCATCTAATACACAGTACAAAATGTCTAACACTAGTAATAGTCGAATTGTTATGTGACTAGCCCAGCTTCTTCAGTATTTGTGAGCACCACCATGTAACGTTGGTATTAAAGACAGGAATTAAAGTAGTTTCCATCTATCTGTCGAGTGTGTGTGTGAAACACAGACGCACTCACGCGGATCCAAAACGACACGAAAACACAGTCTTGGTAGGGACAATGCCGTGACAGGTTAAAGGTTCAGAAAGCATGCGCAGAAATTCAGGCCTGCGTGCGTGTCCCATGATTCAAGAGTCCCGTCCCATACCCTACCTTAGCCATCGTGCCACACCTTCCGCGCAGTCAGTATCGCTGTACCGTTCAGCAAGGCATCATGGCTGTTACGAGCTCCTGGATAAAGCTGTTTGCTTCCCTGTGGTTGTGTCTCCTCGCTGGTGAGTCGATATCCTTTCACTGAAGCGATCTTTCCTTCTCTCTCTCTCTCTCTGCACTCGCATCCCAGTATCTTCCTGACCACTTAAAATGAATCAGGCGCAAGACATCTGTCTCGTAAAGAAAAGATACTGTCCTCTTTAGTTGCTTGGAATGTGTAGTCGTACGCAAAATTCCTTAAAACGTCGGCGGTAACCAGATCTTCAGGGGTGATCTTTTATCTGGCCCCTGCTTTTGTCCGGTCTGTAAAACAGAGTACTGGAGTCTGGAGACAAGCTAGATAGAACTGTACCATCTTGGTTATAGTTTATTTTCAAATTGCAGAGACATTTGTCTGCATAGTGAAACTATGGAGACATATCTAGATGTTTAAATCTCGATGCTCTTAACAGGCGCTGACTGTGATTTCTCATCATGTGTTGCTAGCAGAAAGGAAATCTATTGTACGTATTTGTGACAGTTACAGAAGGCAGATTTTACAATTTACGAAGAGATGTACACACTGCGCACAAGCACGCACACGCTGCAGCCAACCGTACATGAGGAATTGCGCAGTGTGAGATTATAGTGGCCACACTTACTTAACGCGCAGACACACATCCACATATGCACGTAGGGGCGCCCGCGCACAAACACACACACACACAGAGGAAAAACGGAGGCTAGATTTAACACTTTCCTTATAGCAAACTTCCTTCAAAGCCTTATAAGGATAATAATACAACACAAAGAAAGAAATAGGGTTTATCTCAAAGAAATTTGTGTTTTTGGCTCTCGGTGAAAAAATATCCTTTTTACTTTAACATCTATTAGCAAACTAATATGACTAATTAACATCATTATCGAAGCGATCGTCTTTTGTGGTGGGGTGGGGGATGGGTGACCGGGGAGAACAACTCGTTGGACGTCTGCACACCCACCCAGTTCCTGGCAGACGTGAACAGTTTTCCAGACCTGTCAACGACCATACGGTCTCCTTTGCCCCTACAAAAAATAACATTTTCAGCTTCACAGTGGTAAAAGTTAATAAGCAAGTTGCCTTTTCCGTCTCACAATGTCAACTCAGAGCTTAGAGAAAATGTACAGCATTGCGAAATTCGTTTCTTCTAGAAAGTGCTTGTTTTCGGGGGAAAAAAGCGGCCAGGCACACCCACCGACCTCCCACCGACCCCTAATTCCTGCTCTCCCCACGCGTGAACAGTGTTTATATGAAAGTTTCCTACAAACAATGCCTTAGGTTGCACGGCTATCTGTTTCATCACGAGTCCAGTGCCGTGACCACGTGTCCAGTGCTGTGACAGACTTTGAGACCAAGATGCGTCCGGTGTTGTAAGAGTAGTTATCCGCTTTCTTGAGGGTTTCACTGCCCATGTGTGACAACCTATGCGTGTGTGGATTTGGCAACCAAGCAATAAAAAAAGGGGAAATTAAGTAAAATAAATCATGCTTTTAAACGTTTGTTACCACAGCAAACTAAAACACTTTAATATTAAAATTTAAGATTATCAGAAAATAAAATAACAATGTAGTGAAATGCCAGGATCCAAGTGAAAACTAGTAGACTCTATATATATTTCGTGTGTATTTAAAGACGGGACAAGACCGGCAAATGGATCGTTTAGCCCTTGCAGACAGTTGTCAGTTGATAGACATACGTTTAAAAACTCTGGATCAGTGTTTTAACAATTTAAAATCAGTAAATAGATTGCGGAGAAACTTCAAGGAAGTATATAAACGTGACCAGGGCATGCGCACGGCTCCCGGATAGTCGGATAACTATTCTCACAACACTGGTCAGCTAGAGAAGAGTCGAAATGTGCGTGTATGTTAATTCTGGTACGGTTTGCAAGAGCTGCAGAGGGCGTGATTTTGTGTGATCAGTATTTGTCTGCCTTGGCGTGGGCAAACAGATTTTGGAAAATATCTTTTATCATTCTGTGACCTTTTTGTCACATGTGTCTCTTGTGTCCCCTTCCCCACCCAGTTAACTGCTGGCACGCATGGGTTCACTCAGTGGTCTGACCTCGTCGCTTGTACAGCACCCTGAAGAATGAAAGAGAGAGAGAGGGGGGATTAGGGGAGGAGTGCGTGCATGACAGTAGGTGTGTGTGGATGGGGGGGGGGGTGCAAATATGTGCGAAACACACAAGGAGAGAGAAAAAAAACTAAACAGTGACAGACACAACAAAGATGAAAGATTAGACGGAGGGCGAATTAAGATGGTCTGCCGACTTCAGCAGACGAATGGGCTGGCGTATGGCATTCCTCGGCGAGTCGCGCTGATACTTGGGATAAAGAATGAATAAATGACGCCCATGGGCTTCACGCTTGAAGTACCACGTCGAGTACCTTCCTGCGTGCAGCCCACTATAAGCAGCGACTCCTACAGTCACGTGAAGGGTCCTGGATAGCTGTGCGGGTACAGCTGCGGTCGAGCGTGTGGAAGGGAGTTGCTGGGTCGGATCCAGAGGCCAAGGATAAATTTCCTGGAGTTGAACATTGCGCAAACTCCTTTCGGGCATCTCCCGAAGATTGTAGTGCTGCCTCTACCCACTAACCATCTGACTGCAACTATCAGTCTTGGGGTTCTTTCAGTGCTTAGCCAAAATAATAGGACCCACCCCATCTTCTCACAATGCGAAGTCGACGCGAGGTAGCAGTCCTGTTCGTCTAAACTTACCTTCCTACAGTCATGTTCGTCTAAATTTACCTTCCTACAGTCATATTCGTTCGTTCTCTTCCACCTGTTATGAACTGTGGCAGAACCACTCGATAAACGCAAAACAGACCATGCAGTTTATTCCGAATCCCAGTAATATGCACTCCGTCAACGAATTTGGATCCTCCAAATAGGTCTCCTAAGTCCAGGTATGGGTAAGGGCAGCTTAAGATCTGTCTAAACCAGATTAATTTGGGTCCTATAGTATCGAAGAACCAGACCATCGACAACAGTGCCAACGACTGGCCAAGAAACCCGGATATTCGTTTGGTTAAGAAAAGCCTTTACACGTACAGTTCAGCAAAGTCTGATAAAAGCATATAGAGATGAAGTAATCGAAACATATGAGCTGTATATTTCATAGAATTTTAACGGGTATACTTTCCTCGTGGCTTTTCATCAACGAAGGGTGTGACAAAATTTCGTTTCTGCGCAGAGAATTGGAAAAAGTTAGATTCGTGTTTGCAGATGGGTCGCCGGGTTCAGTACAGTCCGTTAGAGTCCATCCGCGTGAACCTGGCACAAGCGAATACTCTGTAAACCGGTAACTTAGTGCAGTGCAGGCCTCGGCGCCCCTCTTTTACACCTCAAGTATGCAAGATGACATCGAGCAAGGACACTTTTTTTAACCCTCGTCCAAACTTGCGTCGCATACCGGGTGGTATGCAGCAGGGAGGGCGCACGTGATTGTTTATGTCGACTTATGACGGGAACACAACATTCAGAAAATCGCCTCGTAGATCTCGACTCTTCTTCCTGCACAAGCTCACGCGAAGAAAGTTTTTTTTTCCAACCGAAACAACAAGCAACTTGTTACATCCACTTGCCCTGTTTTATTTGGCTTTCTTGTTTGAACCCTCCATTTTTCTCAGTGCTGGTTTTTCTGCTCTTGAACAGCAAGATGGAGCTACTGTAGCTGTGTAGATGACTACACAAACTGCACGGCGCCTATCAACACAGGTAGTAAGCTGGAGTGTGGGAAGCCAAGTACAGACACGTGCAAGTGAGTAGCGCATGGAGATATATGAGGCACACCGGGGCACACCGGGGCACACCGGGGCACACCACTTCCAGCCAGAGCTCGATCTGAATACGTCACAGGCAGAATATCTCTACAATGTCCACTTCAAATTAACATCATAACAATTTACACTTAACCTTAACCTAAGATAGTTCTTTTTAAACATAATGATAATAATATAGAGCATTATTAAACATGAAAAACTCTACCTACCCACGTAGTTATATGTCTTTGACGCGTGATGAACGGTACTGTCACCTCAACATCTTGGTAATGCAGGATTCACCAAAGCGTTCTGAAGTGCATCAACGAAACCAACTCAACGTGTTATTCGGATCCCTCGGTCAGCAGCAACATAACCAATTTAATCTCGACCCAGAATGCCTTGTGTCAACCAGGTAAGAGAGAGAGAACTTATGTAACGGTGTGTAACCCATGTCTAAGTTCTTAATCACAACTGCGTTTTTCTCTGAATTTTCGCATTGTTGTCTACTATCTTTCTTTGTTTCTTGCCCCGCCCCCCTTATCAATCACACGCGACCGCCTAGGTGGTCTAGTGGCTAAGGCGTCCGCTTCCGAGGTAGGAGGTCGGTGGTTCGCGTCCCGGCCGAGTCATACTCTGATGGTCAGTGTCAGTGTCATGTGGCTGAGCAACACTGTCCTGATATGCACATAGTTTGCGGCTGGACGTTAACCAACGAACAACCAGACAACCAACTAAGTAATCCCTATCTCACGCACTACTCCTCTTATTCATTTCTCCCCTTTCTTTCTGTCATTCTTCCTTCCCTCCATTTCCCTTTTCCTTCAGTCCATCCTTTATTCATATAATTGAAATAGCTCCTATAATCCGAAATATATCACAAAAATATATCACTTGTTTATTGTCTTCATCGGCCGATATATATATATAAACAAGCTGCCTTGTTCTTTTTGCAGAGGTAAAGTGCCCGGAACGTATTTCAGGCTGTGCGTGTTTGATGTCGTTCGACCTCAAATTCGTTAATACCTGGTGAGTAATTTAGTTTATGAGTGTTTACCAGCAGTGGGGTTGGAGGAAGGAAATCGGAAAATCGATGAGATAACGAGACAAACTAGATGGTCGGCGAGTTTGGCTTTGTAAGTAAATATTTTTAAAAGTTGGAATGTGTGTGTGTGTGTGAGAGAGAGAGAGAGAGATTTAACTGGCACATAAACCTTCGAAGATTTAAAGAAAGGGCAGCAAGTTGGCTTTGGCACTTAAGTATCGAGTCTACTATTTAGTCAAGTCTGGCGAGGGAGTGGCGAGGATGCGTTTACAAACGACGATCCCAGGATGTTTGATGGCGCTCTGTCCCGTCACCCCAATCCTCGGAGAGACGGAGGTTGATCCCCTGGCGTGGGCCTGAATGCGCGACAGGCTCGTAAGTCAAAGGTCGCTAAGCTTCCATAAACCCCTTAGCGTCAGGGCCATTAAATTCCAGGACTGCAAAATGCGATCTTCAGCTAGTGCCGATCCCCCGCCTTTCAACCCCTGACTTGGCTAAGACTTGCTTAAAAACTGGGTGGATTTGTTGAGGAAAGTTGGCCCAGAAAAGTCATCCCAGCTAATGAAGTAATTTTGTCGACTGAAACGTAAAAGCTGTTCCATCCACACCCACTGCTTACAACAGACTGCAGACCGAGAGTTACGATGCATAACAACATACTAGAAGATCATTAAAGCATCCCTGAGTGTTGTTTACTATACGATATAGGTACTGTTTCGAATGTCTGCAGTGTCCGGGACGGGGTCAGAGGTGCGTTTTGGTTTGTTACTGTTGAGTTCAGCGGTAAATCGGTCTGGCGTATGGTCCTTTGAAACCTGTCACTTTTTACATACTTACATTTACCCCCGTACGTATGCTCACCTCAGTGATTGGACATGCAAAGATCGTTTGCACTCCAACCAATAACAGGCGAGATTTTTCTGTAATAATGCAAGTTTTCAAACACTATAAGCTATCTTAAATGTATTTCTCTCAGAAGCCTCTTGCATGATCCGGTGGAAGGATCTGCTAGTTTAGATATAAAACTTCTGTCTACGAAATTCTGTGTTGGTTTTATATATTTATTACGAATGTTTATTTTTAGGGGTTAGGATTCACGGGAGGAGTTAACATTTAGGCTTGGTTTGGTGTCTGGGGAAGGATACGGTGAAGGGTTATTGTAAAGTCGAGTGCGTGTTTTACGCCTACAAAGCGGTCTGCCCATTTCCATTTCGATTTTGTGAGTGGGAAGAACACCCAGTCCAGCACACAGACAGACTGACTGACGGACGGACCAATGAACGTTGCAAAACTATTATAAGGACATTTAATATAGTAACTGTAGTATCCCTTATGTACGTTTCAAACAAACGTTTAACGTGGTAAAAGGTAAGGGCGGACAAGATCCATCCATTTTCAAAGATATATCAATTTACCGTAACACGTAACATAAGCACATATGCACAGACAAAAAGAACAATTTCTGCTCTGTTGCAGAGTACCTTGTACATGTTGTATAAGACAACATACAAAACGTCAAGTCTAAAACTCAGAATTTTATTGCTTTTTTGTGTCCAGCGCGGTGAGGGAGGCTTACCTATCCTGCCTCAACCTGACAGGTGAATGTGCAACAGAACCGTCCATAAAAGGTTTTCTTCAACCTTACACAAGTTACGACGCCTACTGTACAAAAGGTTTGTGATTAGCTTGTCATAATTATTATTAGTCAACGGACAGTTATGTACCTCGCAGCTAAGACAAGGATGACAGACCTTTACAGTCGAGACTGTTTGTTACTGAACGTGCGCAGTTTTTTTAACTGTCACTCTAGGTAAACTCACAAAGTCGGTCAGCAGAGGATTCTGCTGGAACATGCTTCAAAGTGCAAAACAGCTGTTCCTTTACCCAAATAGGAAACTCGGGTATATTTATACGTTATAATGGTCCACTTTGTTGATTATCCTTAAGTGTACCTTTTTGTGGTTTTTAAAAATTTTAATTGCTTAATTATATTCTTTATAATCAAATTGTAGGAGATGTGTAAATCTATATACTATTTTACTATTTTAAATATTAAGGCTAATATTCCAAGCGCAGTGAGCGCGCTCTTTTATGAGTGTGATATTGCGCTATACAAGACAGCATTATTATTATTATTATTATTATTATTATTATTATTATTATTATTCGATACTCGGTATTGTTGGTAGTTTTATGCAAGTTTTCTGTGCACAAAGGCATATTTTTGTAGTTGTGTTTGAAGCTGTGAGATTACAACACAACTAAAAACACAAACTGTGGGACATAAAGTGGCTGATCTCTGTCCTGTTTGCCAGGTGACAGGGTATTTAGGTTAAAAAAAAACAAAAAGATTTGAGTGAAGCAGTTTCTGCAGCATCGGTGTTCAAAGAGATAAGATTTCGCTCACCAAACAGTGTCGAGCAATGCGCTCACTTCTTAACACACACGACTTCTGGTTTATACTGGGAAACTGTTTAAAGAAGTGGCTTATCTGGCAATGTCACTAAAAGTACCTGAAGTCGATCTTACGACACCGGTGTTTACAGAGATAAGACTGCAGGGGCAGGTGGCACTGGTTTTGTATTTCCTCTCCGCTCTTAAGGACAAGCATAAAATACGGATGCCGAATGGTCCTTGCAGCAGACCTTATGTTCAAAAGTGGGGATACAAGCAGTTATGCAGCCCGCCCCAGCAGTGTGTACAATTCCTATCCTCTGTCCTTTAATGATGGACTTTAATCCTGTTGGCAAAGACGGATTATCCATGAAAGTATTAAACATGCCTTTTAACGAGTTGTCTTTATGAATGCATAGTACACACAATACCTTGGAATACAAGAAAAAAATGCAACTTTTTTAGCAACTTGAGTTTGTGAAACATATTTTCGTGCACTTAAGCTGTTTTTCAACTGCAGATATTTATACAGGAAAAGCACAGTTGCTTGAAAGTCATTTTAAGGGAGATAAATCTGCATTGCCCGCGTTGTAAGTTCGGCTGCTTGGGTTATAGTTCTTCATCAGATGCTTTCTGTGGTTAGCTAATATCTGCAAGCCTGCGGTCAGGTGTGTCAGTGACGTCTTCCAGAACGTAACTAACGTCAACGTCACCAAGGGATCCCTTGATGTGTGCAGGTAATTTTTTTAATTCTTAGCTTTTATACAGAATACAAAAATAAATAATGCAGCTCGAAATTATTCGTGTTACAATTGCGTTTTCCGAAAGAGTGGGTAGGTAGGGGGAGACGAGGACGACAGATTTTCCTCGTTGTGAATACCTGGCTACTAGTGTCTCCTCAATCAGGCATGATCACGTTTGCACCCACACGCTTATATACATCTTCCCATGGATAATATAAAGGTACATGACTGCACATACTTTGTGTGTGTGCGTACGTGCGTGCGTGTGTGCGTGTAAGTGTGGGTGTGTGTACGCCAACGACTGTGCAGGTAAATTCGTGCGAGAAAAATTGAAACAGCAACGTAATCTGCCATACCTACAAGAATGGGTTTATTATTATCAGTTATTAAATGGCGAGAACACTCATAAGCAACTTTAACAATCGTGAGTAAATATCAGAACAAATGACTACTAATTGGAGTGAAAACAGTAAGAGCAACAGATAATCTGAACCGTTAGGGCAAGGACAGACACAGTCGACGTTTCGGGTACAGGTTAAGTGAGTAAAGTTATAGAGGGAAAAAAGGAAGGGGGAGAGAGAGAGTTAGCCTGGCGTATTGTTAAAATGACCCACCAGTGACTATGATAATACATCAACTTTTGTTTTCTTTTAAAATTTCAGTGCGCTCTCGGAAAATTTGTTGGCATGCGCGGATCAGCCTAACTGCACCAATGGCGCTGTGACCGTGTCAGGGCATCATCTCAATGCAACCATGGCGGCCATGTGTGCCGGTATGTGGGTGAATGTATCTTAATTAGAAATGCTCGCTCGCTCACTCACGCACGCACGCACACACGCAATCACACGTGAGCACTCGCACACGCACTTGCGCGCGTGCACATACACACACACACAAACACGGACACAAACATTTACACGCGCGTGTGCACACATCCGTACACACGTGCACGCACCTGGTGACAGAGAGAGAGAATGGGGAGACGGGTTGATGGCAAGGATTGAAGAGACTTTGTCTTGTTACGTAGTAGCCAGCCTGTGGGTGATACAGGTCATTGATTTAGTCAATATTTCAATAAAGGCGTGTGGACACGTGCATATCTGATTGCCCGAGAGAGGGATCGAGGGGCGTGATAAGGTAGAGATTCTGAGACACGAGATGCAGAGAGGTGGGCAGGAAGGACATGTGGCAGGCAGAGACGGGACGAAGAGAAAGAGACATTTGTTGTTTAGTGTCGTCCCGTGACACCCAATTAATTTTATTCTCACGTCTATCTCAGGTAGTCAGCCTGTAGTACCTTATCACAAGCTTATCGCGTTGCCCACTCTGTCTGTATAGAAGTCGAGCTGTTCTCTGCCAACCTCACCCAGTGTCAGACGTTCAACTCCTGTATGGAAGACGTGGAGCTGTTGCCAGTTGCTGCGAATGCATCATTTTCCACACGCGTTGAATTGTTTATCAACCTCACTACCCCCGAATTCTGGTGCCAGTAAGAATTGTTCTCCCTTAACATTCTTTAATTATTTCTTCCTTCCTTCATTTTTCTCCTTCTACCGAACGTCTTCTTTCCCACGCCTGTCTTTTTATTTTTCTCCCTTTCATAAAGTAATATCTAAAGGTGCAATGTCTTCTATATTATTTACTCGCGACTGAATACTTTAAATCAGTTTGTTACAAACATAAAATAGCAATTTGAGTGGAAGCAAAAAAGCGTATATATTATGCCTGAACTCTTTGTAATACAAGAACTGCATGGGTGATTGTAATATTATTATGTACACGAGTTTGAGTTGATACTTTGTTATTGTAATTATGAGGTGGGGTGTGTACACATACGTACAAATGTTGGACTAAATATGCTCGTACATTTTTTCTTGTTTTCATATTCTGTGTCTGGCCTACGTATCGTCTGTTTCAGATACCTAATTAACTCTTTTCAATGCTTGCACACCGGAGCCAGATCGTGTTTTCTGCCGGCTAACTTCACGGCCAGAGTCGAAGAGCTCTACAACAGTACTGTTTCCCTCTGCACTGGTATGTACCCAGTGGTATTCCCTCGAAGAAAACAAGACTGGAAAACTTGTGGAAAGTTTCATGCAGTCTGTAGAGTAATTGCGGCAGACAGATATCAACTACAGCAGCGCGATTTTGAGCTGTTTTGCCATGTCTGGGGCTGTTTTGGCTAAGTTTTCATGCTGTTTTGGTTACATATTCAATCTGTTTTTGCGCTTTTTCACGCTATGGTAGTTTGTCGAATCCCACATATGGTGCGGACAAATCGATGGAAAAGATGTATTCGGTAAGATAAACGAAAACAAAAATGGAGAGATTGGTCTCGGCAGGGCAGTAAAGCAGTGCGGATGACAGGGAACAAGGGAGAGAATAAGCACCATACAGAATGTTACAAAGTTAACATAGGAAAGGAAGGTGAACACGCGGTGTCTCCGTCTGCTTGCGTGGCCAGACGCGCTCAGCGTTGCCCTCTGACGTCACAGCAGGAGGCGAATGTAAGCCAGCCGCGCCATGCTTGAAACGGACTTCAGCTGTGTTGTCTTCTGACTGCACCTGTTGTTTTCTGACTGCATTTGTTGTCTTCTGACTGCACATGTTGTCCTCTGACTGCACTTGCTGTCTTCTGACTGCACTTGTTGTCTTCTGACTGCATTTGTTGTCTTCTGACTGCACTTGCTGTCTTCTGACTGCACTTGTTGTCTTCTGACTGCATTTGTTGTGTTCTGACTGCACTTGCTGTCTTCTGACTGAACTTGTTGTCTTCTGACTGCATTTGTTGTCTTCTGACTGCACTTGTTGTCATCTCACTGCACATGTTGTCTTCTCACTGCACATGTTCGTCGGATTTCTTTGCTCATTAACATTTGGATATATTTTTTTGTCTTGAAGTTTTACGGATACTGGAATTTGCCTCTAAAGTGCTGCGTGTCAAATTGTAGTGGAAACTATGGCAGTACCGAGAAAATTTCTGTGTTTAAGTTTCCTTCTGACCCAGTCAAGCAACATTCTTAGGTAAGATTCTTAAAGTGGGACTTTAGCCAAATAATTCATCTCTGGTTTGTGCTCAACATTTCGTGCCAGAGTCTGTGATCACATAGGAGACTGTCACAAGGCCAGATCGAAGTACACTTACTGTTAAAAGGGATGGACCTAAAGTGATCTCAAAAGGCTTGCCTCAGCATTCAGCATTAGAAGTGGTTTGCAAGATGCCAGTGTCCACGAAGAGTAAAGCAAAAGTGTAAAAATATGAAGGAAAGAAACACACTGTTGCTCTGTTGTTGGATGAGGTTTGTTTCGAAGCAGTTATCATACAAGGAAGGGAAGCCTCAAACCTTGAAGTCTGTTTAAAAAAAGTAAGTTGAGGTTGAGAAAACACTTCAGGTAGAAGCCACAGAAGACTGCTACACATACCTGTCTGTTTTGGATAGAGGTGGGTTGACATGGCCTTCAGATCTTGCTGTTGGAATGATAACAGTCCACAAGTCGTTAGGATATTTCAGGTACTTGTGGGCAAAAAACAATATGACCAGCAGCTTCTCCTGTGTACCAATCAGAAAGAAGTTGTGATGAATTTGGCCATTAAACGCATTTCAGAGCTTGGGATCTGTGAAGGAGAGTGTCACGGGTGTGGTTCATATTACTCTCAGAGCTGGTAGTGAAATGCTGTCAACCTGCTCTGAACATTTTCCTAAACAACTTCTTCAAAAGCTCTGACAAGGTTTCTTCAGGGAGTAGTGCTAGAAAGCTTAAGACCTACAGTAAAAGACTGCAGTTCATCAGCTATGGTATGTTAAATATTTTCCGGTCGTTTGTTGCTGACAGCAATAGTAATACAGGTCTGTACGACAGTGACACCACCAGCATTAGCAGTGATGGTGGTACCAGTAGTACTAGTGTAGTACGTAATACCAGCAGGAGCAGTAACGCTAACACTTTTGTCACCAATACTATTGCTAAGGAAGCGTTCATATTACGTCTCACAAGAAGTATATCATTATATACGTTTGTCATCCTCTTCGAGAAGAACATCGGAAGCACATAGCGATGTGCCAGTTTAGTTAACCGCTGCCGCAACACGCGAAGTGCTGGCCGCAAAACTCGCCTCCTGCTGTGACGTCACGCACTGCGTGTGTCTGCCAGTAGCATCACGAATGCCATGCTCTATGTGATCTGTTCAGACATAAGTGCCTTGATTTGCACAATTGTTTAAATGCAGTGATTATTGCGAGTATAGTGTCTAGTGTTTGTCTCACTCTTGTTGAGTGTGTATGAGGTTAGGGTTGTATCGCATGCAACGAAACAAAATCTCAGTCCAAAATATATTTTTGTTTCAGTGAATACAGCTACAAGCGCTCCACCAGGTAAGTCGTTTAGTTTAACTCGTCCAAGACTGTACGTGCGTGTGTATGTGTATGTTCGCGTGTTTTTATTATTTGCTTGCTTGCCTTCGTGCATGGGTGCGCGCTGGCACGTGGGTACCTCGCTATTACAATGCTTTGTGGAATGATGTTATAATGCTGTACTGTTTTAAAATCCATATTCCCTTTTAGTATCAGTTTGAAGTAAAGGGGCTTTATGGCCTGATGGCTTGATGATTTAATGGTTTGCTGACTGGATGCCTTGTTGGCATGCCGGTTTACTAGCTCCACAGCGAAATACGTTGCTTGTCTACCAACTCAACACCAGTTCATGTCGCCTGCTTACTGTGTATTTCGCGTTTTAAAATATTAAGAGTGTTGAGTGAGAAGAGCATAGAGGGTAAATGTCTCTTCCTCCCCTTGTAGTATCCAAAGATTGGATACAATAACTTTGGTTTGAATATATCTGGACGTAAGATGAACACAAATCTGAGATACACACGGTTTCCAAACGTTTTACATGTTTTAAGGCTGTTTAATAATTGTCATAGTTGTTCACCAAGTCACTTTTTAATATCATAAACGAAAGCTTACAATTATTTCTTTTCAGTTGTCACGACCGTTACCAGTGGTAAGTCCTTTGTTTGAAAACATCCCCACTTACTTTATTCTTTTTGTTTTCTTCTATCTTCTTTTTCTACCTTTCTCCCATCCTTTCCTTCTCTTCCTTAATTTCTTTTCTGTATGTTATTTAGTGCTGGTTGTGTAATCATTAGCGTGCTTGCGGGCATGGGTGAGCAAGTGGGTTTGAGTATGTGGTTATGGGTGGGTTTGTGAGTTTGTATGCGTTTGTTGGTAGGTTTAAGTACGTGTTTTGAATGCGCTTGTGTGGGTAGGTGGCAGCGGGCGTGCGAGCTTAATTGAACAACTTCGTTGATTTGCAGGATCAAGCTTCTTGTCAGAACACGTGATTTGCAGCTGGCTCCTGGCAGTATGTCTAACGGCCATATCTCTTCTCCTGTGAGATACAGCAGCTGGTGACCATTAAAAACTTTCGGGAGGGAATGGGACGAGTGTATATATGTCCATCCAACCTTCGCTGAAGTATTTTTGGTCTAATCTTTTCAACACATATTTTTTTCCTGTTGCAAATAGCATTTATACACGTTTACTCTCGTCAAAAATTTCTACTCGGCATAGCTATCCCGCCACCAGTCAGACCATGAGCCGGTTTGATGAGCGCAGCGAGCAGCCAAATTGACTTTGAACTGTCCGAGGCGCTTAAAACTTTATGATAAGCGGCTTGCCTGAAGTTGAGGCCCGGCTAGGGATATCGTAGGGTACTCGAAATTAGTTACTTTAATCGAGGGTGCTGTGGTTCTGCGTACATTCCCCCGTGCAGCCTCTTTTTCAGGTAGGCCTCTTTGAATGGCTGTGTCTGCAGTTCTCGACAAAACTCTCCTCATTATTTTGTATTATTATTGGTTTGTTTTGATTGCGTCATTAAGCAAAAGATCGTCAGGCGTTAACGCCGTTGGTACTGAAAAAGAGACGAACAAAAAATCTGGATATTGGTTTGAGACTCAAAGCAAACAAGGGCATAGAAAAAGGGATTTGTAAATATTTATGGACTTTCCGGATTGTAAAACTGTTGACCTTTTGTTCATTTTGGATTAAAAGAGCTGCCTTATACGTGAATAACCGTTCATTCGTAATACTGCATATCACAGAACCTCTTATATATGAAATTGTATTGTCATTACTGGTCCTGACTGCCTGTCGGTAATGTGTGTGCGCGTGTGTGTGCGTGTGTGAGAGAGAGAGTATTGCGTGTGCGTCTGATTTCTCGCGAGAGAGGGAGAAACAGTCGAAAGATAATATTTCATTGGCTCATCTGTTATGTGCAAATAAACCTATTGAACAATTAATATCGAATTTGAAGAGTTTTTTACGTGATGAAAGAGCGGGCATGCGAGGATTGTTGTTCTTAAAAGTTAGAAACTAAGTCAACAAATGGGAGTCAGTTCTCTCATTCACCGATTCGTTTCGTCTTTTGTTGGTCTACACCAGCAGTCGCATAATCAAACCTATTTTAAGCAAATCCTAAAATGAACGGTGATTTCAAGTCGGTGCAAGGGTTTCAATATAGTTAACGAATTAAAGTTGCAACGATTCCAATATTTACAAAAAATCTTTTGTTCATTAACTTAAACTTGATGCATTGACTTATGAGATTGTCAGGGGCTTCGCTATGGCTGCCCCACGGCAAAGGACAGGTAAAGGAATGATTAATGATCAATGAATTCCCAACAAAAAGTGTGAAGCAAAATTCCTATTCAGTAACCGTCGTGTAAGTGAACATTTCGAAAATGAAATGGTGTTAGGGGCGATAGAAGGCGCTGCCTATGTCAAAACATTGTTCATTCTTTCTCTCCTTCCTTCCTCTCTTCCTTTCTTTCTTTCCGTCATCTTTCTTCTTTACTTATTTCATTTTTTGCTTCCTTTGTTCCTTGCTTCCTTCTTTCCTTCTGTCTTCTTAATTCCTTCCTTGCTTTCTCCTGGTTATCTGAAATGGCTTTCATCTTTATTTATTCGTACCGTCATTCCCACTGGCTTAATAGTCATCACAGCTGCGAGAGTTCTGAAAAGCCCGCTTGTACACCAGGCATTTATCATCTAATAATATTGCACGATAGCCATGCAGACACTTGTTTCCGTTTTTTAATTTAGGAAGAAATATGGATGTTGATCAGCCTCGCTTTCGAACAGCGTCCTGGAATTCGGTAAGGTATGAAGTACCTGCTGATTGCTACCTGCCAGGTCGAAGTGTCTACCTGGGCCATTTTCTCTGCGTCCACTTCAGGTAGTTACTGCTTTCTCCTCGACGTCAAGACTGTGTGCGCTTCGATAAGCTGCACAAAGCCGCCATTGTCTAGACAAAGGGCGAAAGATTCCACGGCCTGTTTACCTGCCGTACTACACCCAGAGACTGCGAAACGCTCTTTGCTATACCCAACCTGTAGCAATGAGAGTGCAAACACTCTAAAACTCTCCAGTCATGCGTGGTTACTGCAAAACTAAAATATATATATATATATGACCAAATGCCTATTAACAATCTGAAAGAACAGTTCTTTAAGTAGTTTTACAACCGCCCGTGGCCTCTGTTAGATTTTTTTTTGTTATCCACGACATTCAGCCACACTTACAGACGAGCTCATTAGTGAGCAGCTTTCAGAATTAACTTCTATAGTGTTTGGGTGTTTAAATCGTTGCTATGAGGAGGGGGGATGTACACAGTATGTTGTTACAAGAGTTGTTTCAGATTTTTCGCTGACCAAGTAAGAACTCGATGTAAGTGTTAATGATTAATAAAAATTACAGACCAGCATCCGCCACTGTTAATATTAGAGCATCATGGGATGCTACGAATGTACTGCTTCTTACTTGCATGAGCATAAACTGAGATTAAATTTACGCGTGTGTTCTTGCAATGGGGAGTATGCAATTTTATCCTAGGTGCAAGCGCATCTAAATGTTTGTATGTTCATGCGTTTGTCTCGTGCGTATACGTGCGTGCATGTGTATGCGCGTGTGGTTGCCGTGTGATATTAGTAGTGGACCAAAGAATTAAAAGAAATTAGAGTGGCTGCTGTCGTTTTTCAGGATTTGTTGGAGATGTCATAAAGAAACACACGCGGACATCTGCCCATTTAAGACAAGCACATAATTATTTACCGTTTAACGCTCTCTGTTAATATCGCGCGTCCCTGTAAGACAGGTGTACATTTTAACAGCGCGACCTGTTAATGACAATCCAAATTGCTCTCACAGTTGTAGGTGTAGGCTACAGATAACACAATTACAATGGGCTGTCATTTTCGCCTACGCACCTTCCACAAACCAATCCATCATTTTTCCTACAAAAGCAGCCGTGCTAATATTGTCCTATCATCAACACAAGGGAGGTCAATACATTGTGCATCTGTTCTGCAAGAAGATTTGAAATAAATGTCTCTTTTTGACGTTTATGCTAGCTACTGTCGAAGACAAGCTTTTCCAGGACATTGTTATTACATTGGCACTAATTTAATGACTTGCCGACTGACTGACTGACTGACTGACTGACTGACTGACTGACTGACTGACTGACTGACTGACTGGCTGGCTGAGTGACTGGGCGGCTGACTGACTGACTAAGTGGTGTGTGTATGTGTGTGTGCGTGCGTACGTGTGTGTGTGCGTGAGATTCAGATTTATTGATCAGGCCCACGCCCCATTTCAAGGGTGTTTGCGTGAAATAGAGAGAGAGAGAAGGAGGGAGAAAGAGGATGTAATGTAAGCTAGCTTTGAAGTTATTAACAGCTAATGCACGCATCTCTCTCTCTCTCTCTCTCACTCACACAGACACATACAGAAACACAAAGACAGAGATGTTTATGTAACTGATGAGAAATTGCATATGTACAGAATCTCACACGAAGTGAAATTACTAATTTGTTTAATTAAAAAAGTGAAATTAATTTGGTTGCTCATTGTTTTGGTTGCCGGGCCATGTTTGAGAAAGACGTTCCTGTGTGACCAGCGTTTTCGGGGTGGGTGGGGGCATGTTTAAAAATTGTATAAAAAAAAATAACCGTATGGCCTAGATGGGTGAAACAAACTGATTTTTGAAAACAAAAACATACTGAAATAAACTGCACTTACACTGGGAGTTTCTGTCATGTAAAAGTTAGGTAAAATCCAGCAGCAACAGGACAAGTGAAAATCCATGCGAGCAGAACTTCGTGCCGCCGTCTTTGCTATGTCGCGTGACTAGCCAAAAGGGCTTATGGGTTCTCCTTTGTCTTACGCACCGAAACACACCATTCATGGTCAAAGGGAAACAACCCTATATGTAGGACTGACTAAGTTACCTTTGTTTCCCTTGGACCACTTCCCGTAAGGAGCGTTTGAATTTTGAAAGTGTGGGTCGCTGCACGAAGTCCCTGGCCAGTCAAGGACGATACGGCTGGAGCGAACTACTAACACAGACCTTATATATATAAATACTTCACTCGGAGAATTCTGGGGTACAGATCCAAAATCCCTACTAAGCCTTTACCAAGGTCATGAAATCTCCAAACTACTGCATGCAGCACCTCTCTTAATCCATCTTAAGACAGGTCATATACTGAAACTTCAATCGGTACAGGCTAGGGCACTCAAAGTAGTACTAGGAGTCCCGATGAACACCCCAAATCTAGCAGTGCTGGCAGAGACAGGACAAAAACTTACAGAGTTGATAATTAAGGAAATGGCAGCCAATTACCACTATAAGATACAGTGTCTACCTGCAGATCACCTAGTCAAACAGGTCCACACAACAGCTCATAAACACCGCACAGGACAGTCCACTCCACAACAAAGCATGCAAAAAAAAAACGCGCAGGAAATAAAACACACACCGGGGGCAGACATTAACATCGAAGGTTCATACCCAGGCACAGGCCCACAAATTCCTCCCTGGACACTACACCCACCACAGATCGACACGGACCTCACCAATTATAACAAAGAAACTCAGCTCATCAAAATATTCAAAGTATTCAGACAGAAACTCAACACTACCTATAAAGACCACTCCCCTTTATACACAGACGGCTCGCATGACCCGACCATCCACACCACAGGAATAGGAGTCTATGCACCTAAAATCACCAGTGTTGCAGCAGAACTCCCTAGCCACACATCCATATTCACTGCAGAGCTCGTAGCAATACGCACTGCCCTAAGGTTGATAGCAGTACAAAACCGAAAATCTGCAGCAAAAAAATCCTTCCTAGTTGTCTCTGATTCACTTTCGGCACTCCAGGCACTCCAAAACCAGTCCTCACAAAGAATGGACATAATATACGAACTTCTAAACCTCCTTATTAAGTTTCATAACATGGGAATCCAAATAAACTTTTTCTGGGTACCATCGCATGCAGGAATGCAAGGAAACGAGGAAGCAGATAGACTGGCTAAGCTAGCAATAAAAGACAATCCGACCACAAACGTCATCCAGTTAAATGTACCCATTTCAGCGGAAGAGAGAAAAATAGCGATTAAACCAGCTATAAAAATACAGTGGGATGAAAAGTATAAAAAGTAAGCCAAAGGCACCAAGAGAGAGATAGAAGAACTTCTCAGTAACGAGCTCACACTTTTTCACTCCAACAGAGCCAGCCAAAGTAGAATAGCCAGAATGAGACTAAATGGAGAATACCATCTTATTCGTAAGGACCCGGTGACCTGCAGCTGTGGGGACAGACAGCACTCCCCGTGTCCTGCTAGAGTGCAACATAAATAGCCAGGAAAGGAATACACTTAAAAATGCTCTACACAATCTAAACCTAAAATCGTCTCTAAATCCTCCCCCCAAATTAAGACAATACATAATGAATCTGACAGCGCAGGTAGTAAACGCCCATCCAGACGTTAGATATATTTAATAATAAAAAATAATAATTAAATAAAAAGGCGGTAAAAACCATTAAAATACACCAAGTAAACTATAGGACAAGCGTAAACTGTACAGCACAGTAAAAGGCGAACACAAAGGTAGATACAAACAGAATGTAGGAATAGGGCGACAGTAGGATCGACAGGTTATTAAACAGCACTAAGGGAGTTTTGTAATAGCTCTCAAAAGATGTATTGTTTGTTTGTATGTTTGCACATTTATTTGCTTTTTGGGAATGGCTGGATGGTACGTTGCGGGGGTTGGTTGGTGAATTGATTTTTATTTTCTCTTTAGTTTGTCGCTCTTTGGCTAGTTTTTTTAAAAGCCAAGTAGGTAGCTGACTTTTTACAGAGTAGACTTCGTGGATACTGAAAGTTGACACAGTTGTACTGTTGTGTTTGCGGGGGTAACCATGCAAAACCAGCAGGACAGCAGTTCACATAAATACAACTGTATGTGTACGACAGACTGCCACGTACAAAAAAATTATGAAATATTCTGGCTCCCCACCAACCAAATCACCTGTCACAACACCAAACAGGTCATGACTCTACATTGCTAGTCCTGGCTATTTCTTTAGAGACAGCAGTCTAGCAGAGGTGTTTCTTTCTGATTCTAGCATCAATAATTAATACGACTAAGCAGCTGTTGCATTGTTTTTAAAAAATACGCCTGATAAAAAAGTGGGGACACCGACAACTGACAGAACCTTGCTCTGCGCTGTTGTCACACGGTTACATCATTGATCGGACAGTCGCCTTCTCTGAAAAAAAAGTGTGATAGATGTTTGTAGCTGGGTGGTGGTTACGTACACCCAGGCGCCCACCCAGCCGGCCCCTGAACTCTCCTAGCCGGCATACCGTGGGTAGTTGCATCATGCGCCTGACTGGTTCGTTCAAGTGTGGGAAACATAAAGGGTATTGTGTTTCTTGTGATCCCCTGACCCAAAGGCGGGTAGGGAAGGACAACAAGGTCTCACTGTCCGAGGCTACCATAACCCTTAGCTGTAAGTTAGGTGCGGCCAGGTTTTTCGCCAGGGAAGGATGGGACCGCGTGGAGATTTAGGGATGGTCAGAGTCGCGGCTGAAATTCGATCTAAGGGGTGCAAGTTTTGCAGCGACCATTTTGAAAGCAGCCAGTGGAACAACAGGGACAGAAAACGTTTAAACTGGAATGCCTGTGAATGCACTGGTGTCCCCAACAAACACATGACACCAGAAATACTGTTATTGGTCAGACTGCCAATATCAGACTTTATTCTGCTTTGATTAACAGCAACAGGTCTTTTCATGGGAAGTCTGCTGCCAGAAATCGCAAACTGATGAAGGTTAGGCATATGTAGGAAAGTTGCAAAAAAATTCACACCAGCAGCCTTCCTTACAGCAGTGGAAGAGAAACAACAGCTAGCAAAAATGGATACTTTAGTGGGTACCATGAACACAATCTTTCAATGTGTTGTTTTCAGATAGGTCAAAATATTAATTGAAAGTTGGGTTGATGTGTCAGCAGATTTGTTTTAATGTCTGGAGTCACAGACTAAGGGATTGTCCCATTGTTTGTCTTTGCATTTGCAGACAAGTCAAAAACAAAAATTTATTTGCCATTACTAATTACTCTGAGGTGTGGGATACACTCAATTACACTAAGTTTATGAAAAATTTAACATAAACTATTAAACCATACCTGTATGTCTATTTGTTTTGATGTCTGCAAATGTTTACAGTAAGGTAGGTAGCATTTGATTTTTACAATGTATTTTAGGCTGTTGTAAATTATCCCATCTTATTTCTCCCATACACAAACTCATGCAGTGTGCTGGATCTAATGGTATGGGTAAAAAGTCTGTTAAAATAATAAATTTCAATAAGATTATGTATTTTTACAGTAGTTGGAGAATTTGCTATATAGTTCATTTATCTGCTTGTCAGAAATAAAAAGACAGTTATGCAATGGAACTAACAGAAAATGTAAAATGCTAAGGATCGAACCATGTAAATGAATATTTAGTGTGTGTGTGTGAATTTTTTTCTGAAGGACTTCTTGGTGTGTGCACAAACAAAACAAGTGACTGCATTCAGGACACAGCAAACAGCGAACAAGCAGCATACTACTGTATGTGTACCTTTCATCATACCACACTTCCCACCATGCCTCTGTATGGTACATACTACTGTATGTGTAGCTTTCATCATACCACACTTCCTACCGCAAGCAGAACAGGATTAATAAAGTAGCGCGACAATCATTAAAACCTTCATGCTGGTTTCAGCACAAAACACCTCGACCACAAGGGACGCAACTCTAGAAGCACGAGGTGCTTCCCTCAACTGGGCAGATTTTCTTAACAAAGCGCGAAGAAGGAGTGAAGTATCTGTATATTTAAGGTCTGTGCTACTAGGGCCCAGGCGCTCACAGTGTCTTAACGTCGTTAGCGACTGCCGAAGAGCGCTGGAAGAAGAGGAAGAGAAAGAAGCCAGAGTGACTGGAGAAGATTAACGCCCGACGGCCAGCCCTGTAAACAAGTGCCGAGTGAGGAGAAAGTTCATCACGTGATCTGAACTCTCTTCTGTATCGCTGGCAAGCATGCGTTATTGCTTTACTGTGTCCTGAAATTACTCAACACAGCAAACGCATGAAAAACAGCCTTCATTCTACCCCCCCACCACCACCACCACCATCCACCCCAGCACTCTTGGAGACATGTTGAGGGGTTTTGACAGTCTTGGGGCAACTTCCATATTAGTCCTCAGAAAAAGGGTTTTGTCGGGTTTCTCGCTGTCAGAGCGACATGCTGTCAATCAGAGCATGTCCCACAGTCAAGCCAATGACGTTGAAAGGTTTTAATAGCGTGAGAGGCAGTCAATATTTGCGTAGAGATTTGTATGCAGTGACGTTCTGGTCGCTTGTTAGGGAACAGGTAAACGTGTGACCGTGATAAGTTTTGTGCTTATCTGCCTTCGGCAAATTACATCATCCCTGCCCTAAACACGTTCTCCACTCACCGACACGCTAGTCGTAACCGAGAATTATTTTTACACGCATGTGTATCAGACGACACCACATCAAAGAGGTTACCCTCAGAGATTACAATCAAAGGCTGTGGCTATATCCTACCTTCTCCCATGACCTCCCCTGACCTCCTCTGACCTTCCCTGACCTCCCCTATATTAAAGAGAAAGGAATAGATGTGGTAAAGATAGGAGGGGCAAAGGAACTGGGAAAATTGTATGAGAGAAGCAAATACATTTTTTTTAACAATTTCAATTTTTTTGTAATGTGAATTCTGTATACAGTTTAAACAGTCATATTAATGTTACCGACGGACATTCATATAAATCCACTCGCATTTGGGTAGCTTTCTACGGTACTTCACTTCGTCCTGCGGGGAAAAAAATATTAGCTGAGTAGTGTTTATATCAGACCAGACCAGACCATATTTATTCCAGGTCCATTTTTAAAATCTGGAAAAGAAAGGAACCACAGACAAGCTTCTCGTTACCCCCTCCAAACCCCCCCCCCCCCACACACACAGATGCACAGTTAGAAAGACTTTGATAGACTGTTGACACTGCTGGTAGAAACATTTTTGACAAAGGAATGCAGGAAGCATATATTTCTGTGAAGAAAAATGTATTTCCATCTTCAACTACATTTTAAATATCTCGTATATATATATATATACGAGCCGTGTAATTTGAATGAACGGAATGTCGGTCGGTCGGTCGGTCGGTCGGTCGGTCGGTCGGTCGGTCGGTCGGTCGGTCGGTCGGTCGGTCGGTCGGTCGGTCGGTCGGTCGG
>SMGT01016057.1:281986-297732 GCA_004794575.1 Lanistes nyassanus
TATAGAGGACAGCGTGGAACAGGAGAACGTCATAGACGCAAACCTCATCATTGGGACCATGCACGGAACTCTTCTCATGTCGGACGCCACCAAAGAGTGGTGCCAGGAAGATTACCCACAGGGCAACTTCGGAGAGAACTGCGAGTGAGTGTCCTTTGACAGAGCTTTTTGGTCTATATCATTTAATGTTTGTGGAACAAGGGTTCGTGGGTGGGTGGGTGCGTTGGTTTGCGCATGCGCGTCTGGAACTCGAGTGGGAAAATATTTCACTAACCGAAAACGGTCTGCCTTTTATTCACACTCTGGTATGCGCAGGCCCACAAGTGGCAAATGTGGGTTCAGAGGCGGAAAATATAGATCTACAAACGGCAAACATAAATCCACAAATGGGAAATATGCATCCAAAAGCGCCCACGGATGCCGCTACAAATACTTGCTAGCTGGGTAGTCGGCGCTATTGTCTGTTATGATGACGGGTCATCGTCGCAATTATCTGTGTTGTTCCATGTTCAGGCACGTTTCTTCTTACTGGCTCACGCATCCCAACAATGTGGCCAACAACAACGTTGCAGCTGGAGGCGATGTAAGGGACGATGTGTTGTCCTCGTTAGTTCTTTAATGTTTGGGATACTGTTTAAGCTTATCGGTTACAGTGTTATTGTTTGGTTGGTGATATGTTTAGCTTTATTGTGGTGAACTGTGTCAGACAGATTTGATTGCTATGTTCTTGTATTCAATTTTAATCCATGCTACAAAGAAAACTTTCCCATGAATTCCTTAACGCAAATTAGTGGATTTGTATTGAATTGTATTCTTCATTTATTTCACTTTACTCCCAGTGAGGACGGTGGTAGTAGCTGTGGTGTGGCAGTGTTGTTGGCGGTGGCGTCACTGCAGTCCTCCCATTATCAATACAGTAGTAGCATTACAGTGGTGGTCGTAAGGAGTAGCAGTAGAAGGACAACA
Source organism: Lanistes nyassanus (assembly GCA_004794575.1). Taxonomy (NCBI): domain Eukaryota; kingdom Metazoa; phylum Mollusca; class Gastropoda; order Architaenioglossa; family Ampullariidae; genus Lanistes; species Lanistes nyassanus. Next base: position 282,953 of record SMGT01016057.1, read on the forward strand.
TAGTGTTTCTGGTCACAAAACCCGATAACCGCAGTTGTTGGCAACAGTTGTATAAGACTTTTTGAAACCAATGTCTTCGTGTCGCTAGCCGTGACCAACACTAGATTCTGCTGAAAACGTAAAGTCTCGCAGTCCATTAGGCATGGAGCAAATGTTCGTACAAACATTGTCTACCCATGCAAACGTCTCTCGCTTGTGGCTCTGACCTGTCGTTTGGTTTTGAAACCCACCGCAGGGTCACGGATTCAAGTTTGTGTTCGCTGACCTTCCGCTTGGACCGTCCTATGACCGCCAGGCTGAGCTGAGGCGCCCCCACTACCCGATGTATTTTCCGATCCGAAGTTTTGCTGGCAACACTGCGCACTCTAACTATCAGGCAAGTTCGAATTCGTTTCTTATTGTAGTCATCTTCGATTTTTCACGCCGCAATGGTTTTATTATAATGTCTGAAAATTGTGTAGCCTGCCCTCCACAGTTCTGTCTGCCTGCCTGTCGGTCTCTCCGTTTGTCTTTTTCTTGATATCAATATTACTACTGTGTTGAAGGGAAAACACACTCTTTGCAGGCTGGACTCTTTATGGACAGCAAGCTGTCGACAGGCAGGTTACCTGTGGAGGGGGGTGTCCCAGAGAACGGTGTTCTCATGGTGCAGAACGACTACGACCCTCGCGACCCCCCAACCCCCGAGGGACGACCGGTCTGGACTGAAATGAGAAGGTTAGCTGTACATGCTTCTATAAATATACCTAGAATAGACCTAAATGTAAACTCCTGGGGGTAGGCTGCATGAGAACTCTAATCTGCCATTTCGCCCGTATGACCTGTCGTGAGCGCTGTTCCCCCTGTCTATTTAATGCGCGCACTGGTATGTTTATGCGCAGAAATGAGATCCAACACCTATACAACCCATCCCTAAAACTAGCGTAACACTGCTTTGATTCAGTCATATTTTGGTATTGTAACGACAGTTTCGTTATCTTTTGGTGCAGCTTGCTTTTTAATGTTATAGCCATAGAGGAAGTAACGCATGAAATGCCAGAGGTGAATCTGGGCCCAAACTTTTTGATAGTTTACAAAATTTTGACTATCCTTGCATTTCATTTAGTGCAATATCCTATGTACATATTTATTTTAAAAGGGAATATTTATAAACAATTTCTGTGTAGACTAATGTTCTACAAAAATGGCCGCCAGAATGCTTGGCTCAAGGGAGGCAACATAAGGATGACCTACTCAACGTGAGATAATTTACAGTTCTATCGATATGTTATTAGATCAATTCATGTCCGTACACGTTGTTAAGAGCAACAAACCAGATTTCAAGACGTGCCTACAGACTGAATTATTACACTTGTAGCTTTGCAAAACAGATGTAATGAAAGCAGGTTATGCCATTTTCAACCAGTAAAGAAAAAGCATGTTTTTAAAAGAGTAATACTTTAATCTGCGAAGAAAGCATCATATTTTCGGAAGCAATTGTTCCAGTACGTTTTAAAAGGTTGCCAATCGAATAACTGAAAGCGAGAACTTTATTTACCTTCTTCACGTCTTCCCCCTTCCCCGCGGACGCTCCCCGCTCCTCATCTACCCTGTCATATCTACCTTGTACCCTCGCGTCCGTCCTCACGTCCTGTTCCCAGGCTGGCGGACTCGCCCCAGGGCTTAGCGGGTGGCACCACAGGTACGGAGACGGGAACGGAGGTGACCAACAGCATTTTCATTGGCGAGACGGACAACGTAGGGACACCAGGGTCCTACCGGGTGGACGTCAACAAGTACACGTCAGTCAAGTACGACATGGACAGGTCTTTTTCATCCACACCGTGAGTAGACGCGGCTACAGCTCTTGGAGTGAGTGGGTGGGTGAGGGGTTGGGCGGGAGAGTGATTGGGTGGGTGAGTGGTTGGGTGGGTGATTGATTGAGCAAGTGAGGCGCGCCGTTTTCTCTTATTTTCGTTGTTTTGTTTTTGTATGTTTTGTTTTATTTTGAAAGTATCTGCATTCCTCCTCCCTCAGCACGCAGTCCTCTACTTTACCCGTCAAGACATAGCTTTCGTTTTTCAGTTTTTGAACTATATTAACGGGCATTTTCCAATATGAGCGATGGTACAAGAATGGTGATACAGAGAGCTAAGAGGTTATAAGTGTGGCTGCCATGTAGTTAACAGTATCTGAGGGAACGAAGATTTGTTAAGAGAAGATCTAGAGGAAATGAAAGAAAGAAAGAAACGGTAGGGGCTATGTGTCAGTTTTGAGTGAGCAGTGAGTAGGGAAACAGTAAACATTTAAAGAAAAGATGGCAATTTCGCTTACATAATACATTGCTGAATTATCTATAACCATGGTGTACATAAATGTAAGATACGAACTTAGAAATTACTGGTACACCTTACTAATTGGCTTTCATCGTTGACGACGTCAAACAGTAAGCAAAGAAACAATTAAAGCAATCCCTTTCTTCCAATGTATTCTTTTCGCCGTTCCTGCGTAACTTTTCGTCAGTTCTATATTAAAGTGGAGCAGATTCCTCCTCGAGAAAACAGTTATCCCATGCGGTGGTAGAATTTTAAAAAGACGAAAGACAGGACCACTTTCAGATCACGTCATATCAGGATTCTAGGAGAAAACAGATCTACGTAACCTTTTATCTGTAGCACGAAGTGTCGATTACCGTGAACTAGTGCATCGAGACAACTCCGCTTGGAATCGCCTTCCCTGTTCAATAAACGACTGCAGTCTAATTAGTCTTTTGAAATCCTTTTCTAAGCTACGAGACCCTGACTGGCGTGAGCTTATACCAAGGTCCAAACATCATCAAAAACACTTACTTCAATCGCTACTGGACTAAGGTCTGGAACGACACTTGGAAGGATTCTAACGGCTCCAGATTAATCAGATACGGGGGTGGCCTCAGCTTCAAGCGGTCCAATGCCTACCCCACCATGACGTCATCATACATACAAAACATCATGTTTGGATACTGTGACGGGGTAAGCATAATGCTGACAGTAACGTGGATACATTCGTGTCTTTGATAGTAGTTGCCGCTATATATAGATCTGTTATCATTTGAATGAATTAACTAAAAGTGATCTTCTTGTAATCTAGAATATAAGTAATCGCATTTAATGAATACAGGAATATATATTTCGCTGAAATGAAACCGTTTCCTTCAAATTTTCATCTTTACAAAAAGTATGTTGTTTACTATATTATCCTTTAGTATAAAGAATTTTAAATTTTGCTGGCACAATTTGCAACTCCGAGCATAAAAAAGACATATGTAATGATTGTTTATGAAGATTTTCTTAGAAGCGTTAATGAACGGGGTTTTTAAAACTATTTAAAAGCTTGTTAAAAGTGATCTGTTGATGAAGTCCTTTTTAACTTTTGAGGACATTTTCTATATTCAGGTGGACGGAGGTAACTGGGTTTTCCATGGTAACGCCTCTATACCGGACTGGGAGGAGCGGGACGGTAACTTGGGGGTGTTTTTCAGAGACGCTGACGGTTCTGTGACAGGTACAGCCAACTCGTCTGTCGTCCGAAACATCCCCTTCTACAAGGGCCCGGAGTGTTCTGACAGACCCAGCTGGGGACTGACTGTCTGTCCGTACCGCTATGTCAAGGTATACACGCTCTTTACCTCCATTTTATTAGTTAGTGCTCCATCCTCAGAGGCCGTTCTATTTCCATCTTAAAGAAAATTAATCAGCACGAAGGCGCAGCGGCACAGCACTCATTGCCATGCAACATAGCGATTATCTTGGGTGTCATGGGTTCAAATCCCGTTGAAGGCAGCAGGTGCTATAGAAACCATGCGACGACATAGTATTTCTAAGTTTTAGAAACTTTCAGTACACATCAAATCTGAATGCCGCGAACTGAACTTTACACAAAGACAAAACGTGTGTACAAGCGCAGTTCTTCAGTGAGCGAAAGTCCATTTTCGCGAAGTGCTTTAGTTTTGGACTCCTAAAAGTAAATTAAGAAAATGAACGACAGATCTTATTGCACAGAACTCATTACCAGCTACATTCCTGTAAACCCAGGGAGTCTGTGTTCAGATTAAAACACGGTACAGTTTAAAGAGAGTGTTTAAAAAGGGGAGATAAAGCTTCTGTTGTTTGCTTGTGATTTTCTAGTATTTCTTACTGATGGATCAGATTGTTCAGTTTGTTCTCGCGGATGTGTACCAGATGGAGATTCTTGGAGACGGTGGAAACCTGGCGAGTGACAAAAGGGACCAAACTCCCATGATTATTAAACGTGACGACACACCTTATGACACACCGTTCATCATCGAAGGTTTTGTGTTTTAATGACTTTTTAATGACACATTACACTGTATGTTTTTTTTATTTCAGAAAATCATGAAATACTTGCAGAATCTTAAAGTCTTTAAGATGTTGTTTGGCTGACATGTGCTTTACTGCTTGGCTGACATTATATGCTTTAATACACTAAATGGTTTATTATCATAAGTGGTAGTATGGCGCCTTCCAGAGCTCAAGGTTTTTCTAGGAACAGCTCATACTGCTAATGCTGCAAAAAAATCGGTTTGTTTGACGTGATGTCCTTGTACTCCACTCAGCACTTTGGTTGACAGATTTTGTTGACAAATCACTTGCTCAGTAGGTAAGTCCGGTTTCCCGCGGCTCAAGTCAGAAAAAACTCAGCAGGGTGGAGAGAAGTGGGGAAAACTTAACTAGCCTGTGACAATTTTTTTTTACTGGGAGGATTCTCCTGCAAGCGGATGGGGTCTGATCCTGACCGTCCCTTGCATTTCATTGTTCATTTCATTGTTCATTTCATTGTTCATTTCATTGTTCATTTCATTGTTCATTTCATTGTTCATTTCATTGTTCAGGCACGTTTTCACTTGGTGGTACACGATGAAATGGTTTTTGTCGGATATCAACTAAGCTTTATTATGACGTGATTTCTTCATCTTTCATTGCAGGTTTGATTCGAAACGAATACCTTCTCCGCACACAAAAGTCATACATTATCGACTTCAACAGCCAGGTGAAAAATGCCGCCTTTCCCACAGAGTTCAGCTTCTTCGGCTGGGGAGTGGAAAGGTATCTGCATCTGACCGATTTCTTTGCTGGGAGAGATTTGACTGAAGGAATAAAGATCCTCCATCATTCATTTAGAAGTTCTAATCTATTTTTAGCTGTTGGACATTGGACATAAAAAAATTCAACTGTTAAAACATTTGTCGACGTTTCAGCTAATGAGGAGATTTTCAGAATGGTAGCTGCTACAAAAACCGATATTGGTATCTTTGGTTAAGATAGAGAGACTTCAATAGTGCGACATACCGGTAATCCAGTACCTTCTGTTCTCTGTCTGAGAACAAGCCTTGTCTTAGAAGTGTAGGAAGAAGGGCTTAGGAACGCTCTAGACAATGAATAAAAATGGAAAGAGAGAGAGAGAGAGTTACCATTGTGACGTCGTTTTCAGAGGCGATGTAGTGCGCGTGGGGGTATGCCAGCCCCTGGATGTGGAGGGGTACTGGGTCAGGAGTGACTACCCCGCTGTCACCAAGGACAACGCCACGTGGGCGTCCAGTCTGGAGGAGTTGGATGCTGACACCACGGGTAGCGTCTTCTTCCACGACAAGAGGAACGGGTACTGAAACAGGGCCGGGCTGCACGACCAGGCATATTTTGGCACCTTTGGTCATGAAAGCTCCCATAAAATTCATTCGCTCTGTGTCCGTTACGTACGTGTGGGTGTGGGTGCGTGCGTGCGTGTGTGTGGGCGCGTGTATGTGTGTGTGTGAGTTTGTGTGCGTGTGCTCGCGTGCGTCTGTGTGAGAGAGAGAGCGAAATGTACCAAACCTTTCATCCAACCCTGTCCAGGCCGCTATGGACATGGCAATGCAAGTACCGAGATGGTAGCGTAACTTCTTATCATCACCTCTGGCTTCTTTTCTTCCCATCTTTCCTTTTCCTTCCTTTTCCCCTCCCCTTTCATCCTCGTTTCTTGACAGGTAAGAAATCCTATCTCTTCCTTCCTCGCTCCCCTGCTTCTTTCCTTTTCTCGTTCTCACTTTTTTATTTTTTCTTTCGGGGATTGTTTGACAGTTTCCATATTTCAAAATGTCTGAAAACTCTTTGATAATGTAACATTCCGTTCAATATTCTGTGTGTTACTGCAGGATTCTATTCTTTAAGCTGCTCAGTCTTCACATGAGGACCAATGACACCCAGCAGTGTCCCTCGGGGTTCTGCAACAGGCTCAGATTCGTGGTGAAGGGAGGCAGCAGGGACAAGATGAGGTCTTGCTTTGGAATTTCCATCCCGCCTTTTCGCGATGACACGGTGAGAAGCTAAAAGGACGACAACTCTACAGAAATCTCCAAGGAAGCAGTTATTCGCCGATGTTTAGAATTCGGGTTCTCGCCAACGACTTGGTTTTTTTTATATTTAAATGGTGTTAGAAAAGAAAAACTGAAGTAATGCAAGATTTGAATATAAATAATAGATAAAAGTGAATATAAATAATACATAAAAATGAATATAGATAATAGATAAAAGCGATGGAGAGCTGGATGGGGAGGATGAAGTGGCTGAGTAGGTGAGTAGGTGAGTCGGCAGGTCACCAGGATTAATAATGAAATTTTTGTTTGTAGAAACATTGGGCAAAATTAATAGAAAAAAAAACAGACAAAAGGGAGGAAAGACAACTCCAAGTAGAGAAAGTATTAGAGTTACCCTTGTCAATTCCCCTTTAACCGTTTAAAATATTTTATTAATATTTATCAGCAGCGCAAGTCTGTGTACTAAGACAACCTTAAGAGTAACGAATTTGTTTCCACGTATGTTGCACATTGTGACGAAGCTTTTGTTTTGTGTTCTAAACTAGCCGAAGCCCGCAGTACCAGCGCCCAAGCCATGCCCAGGAATAGCGTCTCCTCAGGTATAAATCGCAGTTTTAAGATCCCCAGCATGCATCGCATTGACTTAATTCATTTCATAAACGATCGCGTTTCTCTGTCATATGTATCCTTCATAACATTAAAAGCTTACTTCATCTTTTTAAAATGAGTGGTTAGTTTACTAGCCTTTTAGCAACTCAGGTGAAATAAAATGGCATTATAAGTTTAATAAAAACGAATTTACATTATTCGAAAAATTTTATCTACATGGAAAGTGAACTGCAGAAAACTATGCATTGCCTTACACAAACCTGTACACTTCGAAACATTTAAGCACAAAACGTCTCTGTAGAAACAAGTGTGTAAATGGGGCGGCTTCCTGCCTGTGTTTCAGGGTCTTGGTGCGGTAGATTGGTCAAAAGTGGGGTTTGTCTCACATGAGAAATATTCTGTTTCCTGTAGCCAAGTACAGGCTGTAGGTGAGTGGCAAACTGAGCTTGGCATTGTTTTAAACTCATGGCGTCATTAAAACTTGTTGTGTCACGGCGTCGTAAACTTGTGTCATGGTGTCATGTAAACTTGTGTCATGGCGTCATGTATACTTGTGTCATGGCGTCATGAAAACTTGTTGGGTCATGACGTCATGTAAACTTGTTGTGTCATGTAAGCCTAGGGCGTCATTTCCTCCCCGTTTCCTTTCAAATGATCCTTCGTCTTCCGACAAACACATAAATACACATGTGACATCGGCTGCAGTGGTTAGTCATTTTGTTTTTACTGGCTGGTAGGCTTATAATCTTGAGTGAACGTGCGGAATGTTAGGGGAAGCTGGAACAGGAATCGGAGGCAGGTATACTGGCGAATGAATAGGCAGTTTTTTTCTTGTTACTGGTGTTGTTGCTACTGATGTCGCTGTTGCTGCTGGTATAACTGATAAAATCACCAAAGCTTATTTTTGCATTTTTCTTGGGCTGTTGCATTCGAGTGTACTTGCGTCATTCGATGCTGTGGTCTTTCCATCGGAAAGTAGGTGAACGTAAACACCATTGTATGTGTTAATTACCATCTGTCGAAAAGTAGGTGAACGTAAACACTATTGTATGTGTTAATTACCATCTGTCGAAAAGTAGGTGAACGTAAACACTATTGTATGTGTTAATTACCATCTGTCGAAAAGTAGGTGAACGTAAACACTATTGTATGTGTTAATTACCATCTGTCGAAAAGTAGGTGAACGTAAACACTACTGTATGTGTTAATTTCCATCTGTCGGAAAGTAGGTGAACGTAAACACTATTGTATGTGTTAATTTCCATCTGTCGGAAAGTAGGTGAACGTAAACACTATTGTATGTGTTAATTTCCATCTGTCGGAAAGTAGGTTAACGTAAACACTATCGTATGTGTTAATTTCCATCTGTCGGAAAGTAGGTGAACGTAAACACTATTGTATGTGTTAATTTACATCTATGGGAAAGAAATCAGCACATCAAAATAAACACTAAGGAGAAGCATCCGGGAGTTATTATGCTGTAAACTATCATTCAACAAACCCTTGCAGGCACCAGTCCCCTAGCATTTAAGGGCTGTTACACAGAAAAAGGCAACGAACAGTTGGGCAGTGAGGTGAATGAACTGGCCAACGCCATGACCCCCCGCTGGTGCCTCATAAGGTAGGTGGTTGTTGTTGCTATCGTCGGCTTGCGTGCTTTTGAAATGCCAAGAGCTGCTGAGCAAAGGTCTCCGAAACCTGAAGCAGACATCTTTCTTGTTGTGTCTCTGTTTCTTTGTGTCTGTTCGCGCCCACAATTCCCTGTTCTGTTCTATGTAACTAAAGCGTGGCAGGCATTGAAATACGTATTTATTGTAAAACATGGTTGGTTGGTTGGTTGGTTGGTTGGTTGGTTGGTTGGTTGGTTGGTTGGTTGGTTGGTTGGTTGGTGGGTGGGTGGGTGGGTGGGTGGGTGGGTGGGTTGGTGGGTTGGTTGGTTGGTTGGTTGGTTGGTTGGTTGGTTGGCATCAAAGGCGATACCTACAACGACTGCTGTGACGATAACAATTCTGACGACTAAGAGGATGTGCCATTACAAAAAATGACAAGGATGATCTCCCAGACTGCGATAATGATAACCGAAATATTCACAATGAAAGCGACAATAATGATGCAGAAGATGAAGATAATGCTAATGGCGACGAAGACAGTAATGACGACAATGGCAACACCAATGATAGCTAGAATAATGAGTCTGGTTATAAAATCAATGACGAGATGACGACGAAGAGGAGGATTAAAATAATACTGACGACGAATGAATGTATAACAGCGAAGAAAGATGACAACAAAATGATGACGGCAACAGACAAAACGAGAAATGATCAGCTCCGCTTTAAACTGTCCTTGTGCAGATGCAAAGGGCGAGGCTACAGGTACGCGGCTGTGACAAGAGGCAAGCGGTGCACGTGCGGCAACACGCTGAACGAAGGCGCCTCACAGCTGCTGGACATGGAGAAGTGTATGGCTCAGGGCTGCACTGGGAACCCCAGACAGGGCTGTGGGGACAAAAACGTCCTCCTTGTCATGCAGACCGAACAACGTGAGCAGTTTATGTTAGGCTAGTTAGGTTATGTTAGGTGAAGCTAAGTTCTGGGGTAGGTTATGCTACGTCAGGTTAGACTGGGTAAGTTTGGTTTGCTTTGGTCAAACTGGTGTTAGGCTAGTTTAGTTTAGTTTATTTCAGCAGTTCTGCATCAGTACACATGCTTTCCATGATCCCTGATTTACATGTTGCTTACCTATCGCCCCGTCCTTTTGTTGTGTTCCTCTGTCCTTTTCTCCCTTTTCTCCCGTCCAGAAATGCCCATAGTTTGCGGCTGGACGTTAAGCAACAAATACCCACTCCCCCCCTTTCTCTCTATTTCTCTCTCCAACCTGTGATTGCAGAAGAGGGTGAGGCGGACTTCAGAAAATGATGGCGACACTATTGTAAAACCAAACTAAATGAGGTCGTCTAAACCTCTCTGTGATGTAACGTTTAACAACTTAATTTACATTTAGGAAGAGTGTCGAAGGAGGCTACAGCTGTAGACGTTTTATCGATCTATGTAATCTTTGTGTATGTCGTCATTAGAATCCAGCTTATAACTGTGTACGTAATCTTTGTGTATGTCGTCATTAGAATCCAGCTTATAACTGTGTACGTAATCTTTGTGTATGTCGTCATAAGAATCCAGCTTATAACTGTGTGCGTAATCTTACTTTATGTACTCGTGTCGTCATTAGAATCCAGCTTATAACTGTGTACGTAATCCTTGTGTATGTCGTCATTAGAATCCAGCTTATAACTGTGTACGTAATCCTTGTGTATGTCGTCATTAGAATCCAGCTTCTAACTGTGTAAGTAATCCTTGTGTATGTCGTCTCTAGAAATCCAGCTTATAACTGTGTACGTAATCTTTATGTATGTTGTCATTAGAATCCAGCTTATAACTGTGTACGTAATCTTTGTGTATGTCGTCTTTAGAATCCAGTTTATAACTGTGTACGTAATCCTTGTGTATGTCGTCATTAGAATCCAGCTTATAACTGTGTACGTAATCTTTGTGTATGTCGTCATTAGAATCCAGCTTATAACTGTGTGCGTAATCTTACTTTATGTACTCGTGTCGTCATTAGAATCCAGCTTATAACTGTGTACGTAATCCTTGTGTATGTCGTCATTAGAATCCAGCTTATAACTGTGTACGTAATCTTTGTGTCTGTCGTCATTAGAATCCAGCTTATAACTGTGCACGTAATCTTTGTGTATGTCGTCACTAGAAATCCAGCTTATAACTGTGTATGTAATCTTTATGTATGTTGTCATTAGAATCCAGCTTATAACTGTGTACGTAATCTTTGTGTCTGTCGTCATTAGAATCCAGCTTATAACTGTGTATGCAATCCTTGTGTATGTCGTCACTAGAAATCCAGCTTATAACTGTGTATGTAATCTTTATGTATGTTGTCATTAGAATCCAGGTTATAACTGTGTACGTAATCTTTGTGTATGTCGTCATTAGAATCCAGGTTATAACTGTGTAGGTAATCTTTTTGTATGTCGTCATTAGAATCCAGCTTATAACTGTGTACGCAATCTTTGTGTATGTACTCGTGTCGTCATTAGAAACCAAATTATAACTGTGTACGTAATCTTTGTGTATGTACTCGTGTCATCATTAGAATCCAGCTTATAACAGTTTAGTTTTAAAAAGTCGTGCTGATTTTTTTAGAACAGCATATTTGCATCTATTTACGATTTCTCCTATTTGACCCACGAACTACTTATTTCACTTCAGGATGAGGTCAATCGTCTCACCAAGTCTGGCTCTGTTATTCTCTGACTGGCATATCCGAGATGTTCGCTCCAAGCAGGTTTCACTGTTTCTTCTATGGAAAGATTCCAGTGCGACACATTATCTGTACTTTGAATGCCTCCAAAACTGAATGTCAGAACGTGTAGGGCATTTTAGAAACACTGAATAATTTAGTCTGATGATATAAGAACAAATAAAAGTCGGAAAATAATTTCCTGAATCTTTCTTATTCTTCGCACCCTGCTGTTCACGTTGAATGGCTGTTCTGTAAGCATGACATTCTGGCAAGTAGACCACGAGTGAGATCCCTGTAATAGTGTGAAGCGAACAATAGTGTGTCGTTTCTTTGCAATGTCAAACTTGTTTATAAGCTGCTGTATTCTGCTTGTTATGTAAGATTAAACTCTAGAAGCTATGTTTAACATGTCTTCAGTCTGTATTGACTAAAATGTCTTGATCGATGTTGATAGTGGTAGAGTGTCAAGATAAGGCGTTTTCAAACTAGAGATTATAACACGAGTAAGATCATACATTTCCGCTAAACCTTGGTACAAAATCGTACTTGCGGAATTATACTCACAATGAACTTTATAAAGGGATGCGATCTGCACGTGATTACGGTTTGATATTCACTTTATTTGTTTTCGCTTTGGTAACATTCGATGGTTTAGTTATACATTGATGTCTGTTTTGATGATTCGACTGGTCCAAATTTTTCTGTGAAAGCAGTCTGTTAATTAGTGAACGGGATGGAAAAAGCCAAACTTTTCCTGCCAACTCTAGGCGCTGTGGTTTTTGTGTAAGAAGTCATTTCCACGGGTATGCCTCTCGAAAAGTAAAAAACAAAATGAAAATACTCTGGTCGACCTTGTTGACCAGTTGGTGGGGGGATTTTTTTCGGCTCTCGAGTGCTGTCGAATTATGAGCTGTCTCTGACTTCATTCAAAAGAGAAAACGGAGTTCTTGCTGCAGCAGTGCATCTTGCTCCGACCCTGTGCGAAATATTCTTTTGCATAGATTGATAATATGCGAAGTGTCAAACACAGTTGTGCTGGGAAACCAAGTGCGTACAAATTACATTCACCTGCTCATCCAGAATCTCCAATTCGTACGTATATACAACGAATAAAATACCCTTTGCCAAGTTAAAGAGGTTTCTTTTTTTTAATTTATCTCTTGTTTTCTCGTAAGTGAGAAAGTACACTAGCCCCTTGATTACTAAGGCCATTGGGGGTGGGGGGCACGAGCTGCAGGCTGCGAGACAAGCGGTAACTTGGACTAGCACTTCACAGTCGTGTGATCGCTGACGAAATAAGGTTAGCGTGCTCCTGGAATGAGCCATCAAAGCGTTACCTGCAGCACCCTGCGGCCAAATACAATCAGGAATTAGAGACACTTTTTCTGGCATCGTGCTAAAGGTGCTGTGCTTTATTTCACATACCCCAGGGTGAATGAAATTTTCTGATAGTGTCCCTTTGGGGAAATAATACGTGTTTACCAAAAATTGCTGGGACACTTTTTAACACATATACAAGGAGCACATGTACATCTTCCCACTCATAAGTAAAATTTGTAAATGTGCATAAACGAACAATACAGAATATTTCGTCACCAAAATGGCAAATGAAATCTAAATTTGGATGCATGGAAAGATTTTTGAAAACAGTAGAACGTATGATACAACTGAAGGAAACGGGCAGATGTAATGGGGAAAAGATCTCACAAGGTATGGAAAAGGCTACAAACAAGAGAAATGACGGGAACAGAAAGGTGCTCTTACAATCTGCAGTCTTGCTGACGTACACCTCTTTAGCCCCGCCACACATTTCCGTGATGTCACCAGAACGTGGGTACTTCTGGCAAAGCTGAAAGTCTACCTCGTGCTGTCGGTTTAACGTGTTGCCGCAAACACACCTGGAGCCTGTAACAAGCAGTGCATGCGTATAGCCACGGCCTTTGCACCTGAATATGAATGTAACATTACATTAATAGCATGTGTACGAGTGAATGGCTGGAGGATGGAATTCTCCGATCTGGAATACAGTACGCTGTATGTGAAACTGCTCGTGTGACTGCTTAAAAGATCTAGACTTTTGCGTTTCTTTCTCGTAGGTTGGCTGCTTTTTTTGTATGTGTTAAAAGCCATCGTTTCATTTTACTGCGTAAAGTTTGCTTGGCCTGAAACAACTAAACGCAGTGCTCTTTTTCGTTCTTCGCTAAAGCACATGAGCTTACCGGGAGACAGAGAAAAACACACCCACCTGTTGACACATCAGCGTCTGGTCATGGACTTGAATAAAATGATCGCTTCGTCCTGCAAGCCTGAATACTTGTCCAGAAAACAGCCCTGGACTTCCCATGACATAGCTGCCGAGGGAGGGTTTGACGGTGAATAATGCACGAAATCATCTTCAAAACAGCGTTGGTCAAGATCAAGCTATTTAGAAAAGACCTCAGATCTATTGATGCGCGAAAATGTGCAAAACCAAACATCTCTTTGTTTAAACGCAGACTTTCTTGCAGTCGAATCTAGCTTATTGTTTTTGATGACAAAGACTTAATCCTTGCACAGTTTGACAACCACAAAAACTAATTTCCAGGACGATGGGCTAGTTCTTAAAAGGGACCGAGAAATTTATATTAATTATGCACACTCACGCACGTGCACTCTCAGTTTAATCGAGCAGCAAACTCTTCCGTTCAATTACCTGTTCCTGCTGTCGCCTCACGCACATGAATGTATAGTTCTCGTGAGAAACAAAGCCCACTTTTGACCAGTCCACTGCCCCGAGGCCCTGTAATTCAATTTAAGTCATCATCGCTCTGTGACAAATATCGATCTTCTAAACATTTCACTGTGTTGGACCTGACATTGAAGAAAGTGTTGTACAGTAGTCATTGTCGCACGACAAATAAGTCGCGAAACAAACAGGACCATACCTCAGGAGAGGCACGGCCGGGGCATTGTCTTGGCTATGGAACTTCTGGTGTGGGCTGTTTGAAATAGAAGAAAAGAAGAAAAGACCCCTCCATTCACTCTTCATCACCCCCCACCCCTCTCTCTCCCTTCTCATTCTCTCTGTTCTTTCTCTCTATCGCTCGCTCTTTCTTTCTTTTTCCCTCTCTCATTTATGAGAGGTCAGTGATCATTTCTACTCGAGTACAGTGCGACCACGACAAACGCTCGCGTACACACGGGCTAACACCGACCAAAATGCAAAGATGGAAAGCGATATCGTCTTGCAAGGGGTAAATGTGGAGGCGAGGCAGACACCGAGAGCGTGTCTTCTGAGGACACGCTTTAAAAAGGTGACAAACTACTACTCGCTCCCGACTGCGTGAACAGACTTTTCCTTCTCTACCTGATGCCTTCTTTCTTTTCATTTCCTTTTTTCCTTTCTTTCCCTTCCTACCTTTTCTTTCTTTCTTTCTTTTTCACGTGCCAGCTTTTAGAGTACGCTACTTACTTATCTCTTAAGCTCCACAAATTAGCTGTCTTCACGCCCTGCTGCAAATTTCTGTGTCGGGGGGGGGGGGGG
>SMGT01016057.1:297742-313603 GCA_004794575.1 Lanistes nyassanus
AGACAGAGAGAGAGAGAGAGAGAAGTGTGTGTTGGGGGGGGGGGGACAGAGACAGAGAAAGACAGGCAGGCAGGCAAGCAGAAGTTGTCAGCTCACAGTGTCGTCAGCGTAGGGCGGGATTGACAGTTCAAAGCAAGATCTCATCTTAGACAGCCCTCCACCAATGACTTCAACGGTGACGTCATAGCAGACTCCAGAAGGACATCTCTGGGTGTCGTTTGGAGACATACACACATATATACAATCATTCTTGGTAAATGTGTTCATACCTAGTTTTGTGTGACATTCACAATTGAAATGTCACAGCTGGAACATTCTCCCCCCCCCCCCCCCCCCCCCTCTTCCTGTCACAATCCTGGCGCCATCAAAGTCATGAAAGTGAATTTCTTCAGATCTGTTCCTCTCTTTACCCATTCTGCTTGTCGTGGAAGAAGACTTTGCCCGTAGTATCCCTGTCCAGCTCCTTCAGACTGGTTGCCCAGGTGGCGTTGTTTCTGATTACAGCCGGGTAGTCGCTCCTTACGCTGTACCCAGACACGTCCAGAGGCTGACAGACTCCCGCTCTCACCCCGTCACCCCTGAGCACGACACCATCGTGTCACCAATTCGTTAGAATTTCATGGGATGACTTGCTTTCTAAAACTTAGTATAAGGTTTATTTTCGTTTATTCATTCCTTCATGCATGCATTTCGTTAGATGTGATGTTCCCAGTAGGTTGCTGAAAAACTACTTTTTGTTTACATATTTGTCGTATATATATATATATACCTTTAAGCCTTCGTTGGTCTACGTTGATAATTATCTTTTAGTGTAACTTTAATGTTTTTGTATTTTAATTGCTTTAAGCGCGCTTTTACAAGGGTGATCATATGCTATGCGATTATTATTGTTGTTGATGTAAGCGCGTAACTGCACATGTACTCATGATTATAAAAGTGACCGCTCTTCTGTGTTTGTATTGTGTGTAGGCGTGTTTGTGTTGTGTGTATGCGTGTTTGTGCTGTGTGTAGGCGTGGTTGTGCTGTGTGTAGGCGTGTTTGTGTGTGCGAAGATGCGCACTGCGCAAATCCGGATGGCTGCCTCTCTCGCTCTTCCCTCCTTTAGTCCTCCTCGCCTCTCTTCTCTTCTTCCTCGTTCCATTTTCTTACGTTCTCTCCCTGCTCTCGCACTCACCCTGCCTGGGGCGGCTCGTAGCATAACAGGTAGTTGCTAAGAATACAGAGGTCGTGGGTTCGGATCCAGTATCCAGCCCACGTTCTTCTTCTGCATGTGGCACTTAGTTACGGCGGAGGTGGGGGAGGTGGCGCTAGCAAGTTTTCTCTGGGTTCTCCATTTCCGCCCACTTCATCCTCCCCTAACACCTTTCATCGCTCCGCCCGTCCTGATACGGCCTTGGTTGTTGACTTTAAGTTAAATAATAAGCAGCCATCCCTCGCCCTAGCCCTTCACCCTACCCCCTACCCCTCTATCTTTCCTCCATTCCTTTCTGCTTCGGCAAACTGCTGCACACCGTAAGTCGGCATTTACTCCACATATGCGTGCGTTTCCTTTTTGCGTTGACTCATAATTTCCCGCACTCTGTGCATTGAGCGAGCGAAGACAATAGCTGCTGCCTTTGATCGCAATCCTCCCCGGGTGTGGCTTACCTGTCCACGCCATTGCCCAAGAAACGCATGAAGTTCGGGAAACCCGCTCTTGGCAGATGGCTGTTGAAGTCGATGAGGTAAGATTTGTGTGTTCGCAGAAGGTACTCGATAAAGGGGGCTAGCCGTGTGAAGACTAGGGTCGTTTAAAAGAAAGGGAGGGCAGATCTTTTTTCGAAGATCTGCCACGTTCCTTACTTTCGAATCTCTCTTTGCTACGTGTATGGGTACGATAGGCTCCCTTGATTGCTTACGTCAGCATACGGTTGTGTCTAGCGCTGCCAGTACTTTGTTGGGGTTGTCGTTTGACGATTTTATAGCGCTCTGTCCTCATTTGTTCTTGTTTGATTATATTGTGCACCCTGAGGATTCCATGTAATTGTCCTATGTTGTGTTTGTGTCGAATCCCAATTGTTAGTTTACGCTTAGTGAGCGAGCTGACGATATAAATTAGGGATTCGCTGTATGCACACGTGGTACACCAGGGGCTAGCCGTGTGAAGACTAGGGTCGTTTAAAAGAAAGGGAGGGCAGATCTTTTTTCGAAGATCTGCCACGTTCCTTACTTTCGACTCTCTCTTTGCTACGTGTATGGGTACGATAGGCTCCCTTGATTGCTTACGTCAGCATACGGTTGGGTCTAGCGCTGCCAGTACTTTGTTGGGGTTGTCGTTTGACGATTTTATAGCGCTCTGTCCTCATTTGTTCTTGTTTGAGACTTTTTAATGTTGGGGGAGGGGGTAAATGGAGTCTGCACAATTTTTGTCTCCAGGAAACAATTTTTGAGTACTCTTGGATTCGAACCACCAACATCCACACGATAGTCCGCAGGTTTACCTGCAAAGGGAACCCTGATCAGCTATTTAATTCAGCAGAAGACTGATGTATACTCGATAGCGGTCCGCAGTAAGCAGTAGAGACACCAACTGGCTATATCCGACAGAGATACCCAGCAAACGTGATCCCTGACTTTCTGAAGCACTGACCTTCAATTAAGAGAGGTTTGTCAAACGGCGGGTCGTCTCGTCTGATGATCGTCGGTGTCTTGTCTCTATTGGCTTTCGACAAACTTCCTCCGATGCCTCCAATTTCCATCTGCCACGAGAAACAAAGAGGGATTGTCGGCCGATAGTAGAAAATATATGGTATCTTTTGTTATTTCTCCTGTTGTTGTTAATCTCGAACCAAAATTACTTTGAAATATCTTAATTCTGTTTACAGTGTCTGTATATACATTCAAGGGAGGTAAGCATAATTTATTTCGGGTTGGATCATTTCCGAAGTTCGTCTGTTCTTGACAGCTTTCGAGACATCACCTTCCGTGCGCGCTGTGATGCTTTTACAGTCGTTTTAGAAGGGCTTCGGGTTATTGTTGTTGTGATCACTGTTTTATATCGTATCATCGGGTGTGAGTACATCAGCGTCTGCATGCCTCCTGTGTTTCAGGCCCCTATCTAAGCCTCTATACAGACATTTGCATGTCTCACAGTGACGTAGCGGTAGGGGCACACTGCCATGCCCCAGGCAGGTCTCTCCAGACATTCTGGTCCAGTGTAGATCGGGAAGTTCCGGACGAGGCAGGCGTCAGCTGTCCCCGTCACAGAGCCATCGGCATCACGCACGAAGACACCAAGGTTTCCGTCCCTTTCTTCCCACCCGTAGGACGAAGCGTTGCCATGGAAAACCCAGTTACCTCCCTCTTCCTGCACAACAAAAACAGACTGCAGTAAGAAATGCAGTCTCTTGAGGAAATAGATGCGATTTTTATCTGCCTGCCTGCCTGCCGGCCACCCACCCCGTCAAAGTAGCCGAAGGTGAGGTTCTGCAGGTAGCAGGAAGTGCTAGTTGGGGAGGCGTTGGAGCGTTTGAAGCTGATGGCGCCAGCGTTCCGGATGAGAATCTTGCCACCTGCGTCCTTCCACGTCTTTGTCTCGTAGCGGTCGAAGTGGGAATGTTTGGCAAAGAAAGGTCCCTGGTACACACTCACCCCGCTGATCGTCTCTGGTCTGAGGACATTACAAGTCAAACAGTATTGTCTCTAGTATGATGACATAACAAGTCAGACAGTATAGTCTCTAGTCTGAGGATATAAGTAAGACAGTATTGTCTCTGGTCTGATGACATAACAAGTCAGACAGTATTGTCTCTAGTCTGAGGATATAAGTAAGACAGTATTGTCTCTGGTCTGATGACATAACAGACCAGACAGTATTTCTCTAGTCTGATGACATTACAAGTCAGACAGTATTGTCTCTATTATGATGACATAACAAGTCAGACAGTATTGTCTCTAGTCTGATGACATATCAAGTCAGTATTTTCTCTAGTCTGAGGACATAATTAAAAGAGTACTGTCTTTAGTCTGATGACATGAGTAAGACAGTATTATCTCTGGTCTGATGACATAACAAGCCACACAGTAAAATCGCTTCTGTGCCCTAGTCTCGACACGTGGGTTCTTATTGCTGTTTGCATCTTATGTGAGCATGGTCTGCTTTCGGTTCCCTGTCCCAGTCGCTTCCATGCACCAAGTTTCGCCTAGTACTGATCTAAACGTTTGGTATTTACTGAAGAAATGCGCGTCTCCTTTTCACGTCAAACGCACACCATCGGGTCCGTCTTCTGCTTTAACGTTAACTGCCATCCACCCCACCCCCTAAAAGTCATACTTATAAGCGGAAGGCATTATGTATGGGGCAGAAGCTAGCAATCCAATCCTTTCACAAGATTAATCAGAAATTCAGTTCCAAATTAAAATACTATCAAAATATGTATTATTTTAGTAATTATTAAAATAGTAATTAGGAATGCTATGATTATATTAAAGTATTAATTTGTGTTTAGTTAGACAAGTTCTGCTTTTCTTGTTCTTTTCTCTTTTTTTTCATCACTTCGTGACTGTCACACTTTTGCCAACATGCGGTTCACTTCCTGTTTGTGAAATATCTAAATGATCAGTCACTGCAATCACATATGCTTTGGACGCACATGTGACAGTCTCAAGTAGCAATGCATATACACCCGCGCAAGTATGCGTTCTCATTCTGTCTCCTCTTTCTCTAACACTCTCTCACACACACACACACACATACTACCAGACACAGAAGCCCTGTGGCGACTTACAGTCTGTCAGGGACGGACCTTGAACTAGTGTCCGTCTCGCCGATGAATATGCAGTGGGACACCTCCATTCCTGTGTCGCCGCCTGTCGTGCCTCCAGAAATCCTTTCAGGCGCGTCAGCTAGCCTGTAGAGGGTTAACTAAGCAAGAACAATGTCTGACGCCATTCTTACCCAGTGGTCATTTCACGCAAGAGGATTTTTTATCTCGCATGGGTAGCCTTTTACTGACACAATGAGAAAACTAACCCGCAAATCAAAAACCACTTACAAATCATACCTTGTCTATTATTCCAGCTGGACTAACATTTGGGTGCCACTGGTGGAATATGTATGCGCTCTCTGTCTCTCTCTCTCTCTCTAGCAATTTTACTGAAAACTGCTGAAGGTTTTCGCAGCAGTCAATCCGGGAACATAGTGAAACCGTAAAGAGTTGCAGTAACATCAGATACAAACACGAATAAGTGTTTTATTCAACTGCTGTATCGACCGCGATGATATATTTTATGTATAATAAAGGAAATATTCAAAAGAAAATTTGAACTCACGTAGAATATGCTAGGCGTATATTACCTCCCTTGACTCAGGCGTTGATACTCTTATTCTTGTAAAGTGTGCACCTGCACAAGGAAAGAAGAAATCTGTTCGATAAAATCAGAATGTTTGAAATGTATAGTTATTTGCAACGATCGTACTATTTTATATCATCGTTTGTATCTTTATTGCAGATTTTCACAGAAGGTGACGAAACTAATGACAAGTCATGGCCATTTCAAGGTCGAATGAAACACAAACGGACATTATCATAAACAGAAAGCTAGTTTTTTTATAAACAAAATAACGCTTCTAAATAGAAACTGATGGATGGAAAGTGGTATGAGAAAGCAAAACAAAGAAAAGTATTGCTATTATAGATGAAAGTGTGTAAATGAAACATAAATACGCACATACGCATACACTCGTTTTCTTACTTAGTTCAGTGGCCTGAAGAACATGTCGATCTTTACCTGACTAATTCAGTCCACACCGACTGGCCCTCAGGTGAGGAAGGGCTGCGCGGGTCGTAGCCATTTTTCACCTGCAAGATTCCGTTTTCTGGCACTCCGTTCTCAGAAGCCAAGCGTCCTGTCGATATCTTGCTGTCTATGAACAAGCCAGACTGCACAGACGGGCAGCATAACGACTGAATGTGTTTTCTGGACCAGCTTATTTTTGAAGTCAGTACCGGCCTCCTATCCCACCAAAAACAACAATCAGCTAACTATAATAAGCTCCTTTCGAAAACCGCTCTTTGTTTCGTACGTTCTGTTTACATATCAACCGCATGTCTGGCAGTTTTAGATGAGGTGGGATGATTTGAATTAAGGCTTTCTGTCTCGATTTCTGGCGAAATCTGTATCATAACTTTCTTAAATTGTTCTTGGATTCTGACGTAACCTCTGAACTTAAGAAAATGTAAGTTTAGTGCAAGCGAGGGAACATTTTCTGTTATTTCTTCTATGGCCATTTTGCTTTTTGCGTGGACTATGTACCACAAGGACGCAGAGAATAAAACACAGTATGTACTAAGCGAAGGAGAATATGAACAAACAAACAGTTTCAGGTTAGGTAAATGGATAACTCCAAAACGACACGCGAAATCGATTGTTCAATCCACACGCATCAACCGACTCAGCGGCCAATTCCTCAATAAAGAACAAACACAAAGAGACACGGGAAATTGTCAGAAAACATCGAGAGACAGATTTGTTAGAGGACAGCTTTGAAGGTCAACAAACACACGGCGTATGTGCTTAGTGGAGAACCTCTTACAAAAAAGTGGAAACATCTATGGCAGATTTACGGACAATTTATAACTGCAGGCAAGACAGAAATAATAGAAGACAGCGGAAGTGGAACAGATGAAGTAATACGATTTCCTTTCTTTTGATGTTATTACTGAAGCATATCTTCCGTGTATCGTTTGACATACCCGGTTCCCACCCTACTACTTCGTCAGCCAGCGTGAGTATAGGATAGGCAGCCCCGGTGTTCAAGACGCGAAAATAGTCAAAGGAAATGGACGAACTGGTCGCTACCTGTTGACATACACGGAAGGAAGGACGGAAAGAGGGGGGAGGGATGAAGTGAGGACCAAAGACTAATGAATAATTGATACGTAGCAGACTTTGAAAACACTGTTGGAAAAAATAACCCAAAGGTAAACATAACATTTATAGCTAAAACCCTGCCAAGAGTAGCAACCTAAGTTGCCCAGTGACTTGTAGTGAAAATTTTAACTAGACGAAATTCAGTGCTTATACCCGTCTTGTTCTGGAAATCAGAATTTCAGATTTTTAAAAATCTTGCAGTAATTAACAATAGGATGAGTGGCACTTACTCATCTGCATAATGGAAATATTAAATATAGGCACGTAAGGTGACGCAGGGGGAGAGAGAGGGAGGGCGAGAGAGAGAGAGAGAGAGCATACTTGGAAGTCCAGATTTCTGCTCCAATCGGTGAGCCGCATATACCTCTCTTCACCCGGGTACTGCTGACCCTGCGGCAGGTAGCACTCCCTCACAGACGAGGGATCACCTGTGGTTTGAAGAAGATGCCCATTAAAGCTAGTAGCAAATAAACTCGAGAAACTAAAAATCCAGCCGATCGGCATGCGTGTGGAAAAAAACAGACGGTCTGAATGTCTTTCACTTTCTGTAAGGGCGTAGAAAATACCATTCATATTTTGAGTAAATAATGTGAATAAGTTTTCATCGATTTCGTCCGCTGTTACCCAAGAGACAGATAGTGACTGATAGATGCCATATACATCCACCCAATGCTAAAAAAAAGAACAGACTATTTCAGCAGGCACTTTTTAAACGGTACTTCTTTATTAAGAAACGCATGGGTTTGTTTTACAATGTTTTATACTTTGTGGTCGTGAACTAACAGTGTCATGATAAAACAAAGGAAGATTTTACTCCGTCGCAAGCTCGTTTAGTTCATAATTCTGATCAAGTATCAAAGCAGGTGTAACTTGCTTGCTTTCTATTGGCTTTTCGATGTCTGTCTGTCTGTCTCCCCTTCTAGCGCATTCTCGACCTTTGCTGCAAAAGAGACCATGACGCTGTTCCAACTGAAATTAGGAAGAATTATACCTAAAAAAATTCCCGTCTCATCCACTAAAGCATGTATCTTCCGTCACCTGACCTTTGCGGCCAATCAACGAGTACGAGCCCGCGTCCGTAACCCTAGTGATGAGGTCACCACCCAGGCGCCTGACTGTCCAATCAACGTCGGCTGTTACTTTGCACAGGATCCCATCTGCTCCATTTACCGCCGCTGCCAAAAATAAACATCCCGATGATCCTCCCGTCAGGTACAGCTACCAAAAAAAAGTCTGTTGTCGTGAATTCAGTTAGATGGAATATATTCGAACAATTGGCAATTTCTCAAAATTCTTTGAAAGTAAGTGAATAATGGAAATCTTTCCGGCAAACAGTGTGCAGGTGTTTTTTTAAATGATTAGACACTGCAGAATCGTTTCCCAAGGTTAGAAAAATTGTAGATTTCAAAAAAAATTTAATTAACAGTTTTTGAAATTATAGTTTAGAAGTCACAAGAAAGTTTTTCTATGAGATGCTGCATCACTGTTAATATATCCTATGTTTGCTGAGTGTTTAGTTCGTCAAATCGAATTCTTTAAAACGTTTTTATAGCTGTTGGAGTAAATATTTTCCCAGTAACGGGTCTCTGGGGAGGGGGGGCAGGGAGCTGCAGGAAGGAGGGAGAAATTCTGGATTATCCAGGAGTAAACCATCGGACGGTCGGACCTCATAATAGATGCAACAACCAGCAGAGTATGCGGGACAGGGATTCAAACACAGACTAGACTAGAAGTTATTAACCTTTGGCTTGGTGTAGAGCGCTCTACGACTAAGCCATTGAGCTACTTAACCACCTGTTATCGACTTTAAATCTAGTTTAAATTATCGATACTCTTGTTAAGTGTTAACAGTAAAATGTCAGCTAATCTGGAAATGTTTATCTTAAAGCCTTTCACCTGCAACATAAGTACCAGGCGCCACGGAGAATAGCTTTGCGTATTTTATATTTATGGATAAGTAAATGCATGTATACATTATG
Organism: Lanistes nyassanus; assembly: GCA_004794575.1. Classification (NCBI taxonomy): domain Eukaryota; kingdom Metazoa; phylum Mollusca; class Gastropoda; order Architaenioglossa; family Ampullariidae; genus Lanistes; species Lanistes nyassanus. The sequence continues at coordinate 306,634 of SMGT01016057.1, forward strand.
TGCATACATGGAAAAAAACTGGACAGATGTAAAAGTGTCTGTCATATTCATGGTATTTTTAATAGCTTCTTCTATGTTCTAATTAAGGCAATCAAGGCTTTATTACCTCGCATGAAGTGAGTGTGTGGTGGCTGGCTGGCTGGCTGGGTGAGTGTGTGGTGGCTGGCTGGCTGGCTGGGTGAGTGCGTGGTGGCTGGCTGGGTGAGTGTGTGGCTGGCTGGCTTCTTTGGTTGCTGCCTTGGTTTTGCGTTCTATGTTTTGTGATGAAGCGGGTTCGCTTCGCAACTTTGCTCTCTCTCTCTCTTCTTCAAAACAAAGGCAGGTTTCCTTCAACGCCCTCGCGCACTTTATTTAGGGCCGCCACTGCTGCTGCCGCCCTACATGTTCCGCCACCCCACGGCTTACTGGCACTTCACTACCACACTACATGTTCTCTCCCGTCCTCCTCCTGCTCCACCCTACTTCGGGACTCTGGTTTGTCCGGCCCGCACCCTCTTTTACAGGGCGACGCGAGCCACAACGGTGGCACTGTCCGGTCCAGCAGCAGCAAGGCGGCGTACACGCGGCGAAGGCGAAATTGTGTGTTTCTTACACATACAAAATTTAGAATAAAAAGTGAAAGAATATACCTACAAGGACATGAAAATATACAGTGACTAGAGTGCACTTTGCTCTTCCTGTTAGTGTTAAGGAAAGTTAAGTAGAGTGAGAAGGAAATAAAGATAATTATGTTAAAAGGCCGTTAAACTAGCTAATGTGAATAGAAAAAGATAAGAAATATGCCTACAAACTAACCTAATCTATTAAGATGTTTGATGAATTTACTATCTAAAGAAAGAGTATATCAAGTAGAATCCGAATATGTTAGTTGTTAGTATCTGCAACTATCCTAGAAGGATATAGAAACGTTTAAAGAGAGTGAGCCTAGCACAGCACGCCGTAAGATGACGCAGTGCCTCACAGCCACGGTTCGCTGGGCACCACTCGACCTGGGCCCCCCCCCCCCCCCCGGCGACGCTGTGGCTGTGAGCGTGGTGGCCAAAACCGTCTCCGTGATGGCTGCCACCCATCACAGTTTATTTTTCTTATATTTTAGTGTATTTCTGTTCATGCCATTTTTGTTTTGTTGTCCTTCTTTCTTTCATCCTTACAAGTCTGCGTTTCCGTGGTTGCCATGCAAAACTCTCTCTGCCATTTTTCTTTTCTGTCTCTCTCGGGGTGGACAGGTCGGTGGTCGTGTGTCACAGGTTGAGGTTTACGAATCCAGAAGACGCCAAGGATCACAGGGTTAAACATTGTGAAGGCTCCATGCTCATCCCCCAGACATTAAACTGCCTGTCTGAGCTGCTTTGGCCATCTTACTGTAGCTATCAGTCTGGCGGTTGTTACAACGCACAGCCTAGTAACAGGATCCTATCCCTACTAAGTGTGAAATCACGGGAAGGTGGAAGCGGCGTCCCTCTAAAATACCCGTAACTGTAGTTATGAAGGCAGGCGGGCAATTCTTGAGGTCCAGTGCTTCAGCCATAGAGGGGATTTCGCACTGTGGGGCAATGCAGTCCTATTACTAAGCTATGCACTGAAAGAACCACCAGACTGATAGCTGCAGCAAGATGGCCAGTGGGGACAGGCAGTTTAATGTTGGAGAAATGGCCAAACGGAGTCTGCACTCCAGATTAACTCCAGGATACAATCGACAACTCCTGAATTGGAACCAGCAACATCCACATGCTAGTCTGTAGGTCTGTCTGGAGAGCTGTCCACACCCCCATCTAATAACCATAACCAGCCCCTCTCCCCTCTTTTATAATCCCTGCGTGCGTGCTTGAGTGAGTGACGGAAGGCTTTTCTCCACCTGTCACGTTCTTTCTCCATAAGAAAAATCTGTCCTGCCATGCGATGACAATTGCATGGCATGAAGACGTCAAGTGCTAACGCCTCTTAAGTCAGTCATTCTGTCAGAATGACAGAACACGGCATTATTTCTGAAAAATATACAAAATTTATTGCAGTGTCACACTTCCTCTTACTCCCTCCCTCCCATCTTCTCTCTCTCTCTCTCACACACACACACACAAATATAAGCACACTCTAACTGCTGGCACTTGCATGTGCAGGTGTGCAGGCACGCACGACGCACACGCACACACACACACACAAATATAAGCACACTCTAACTGCTGGCACTTGCATGTGCAGGTGTGCACGCACGCACGAAGCACACGCACGTACACACACACACACACACGTACGGGTGTAAAGGGGAAAACACCCTGTCCGAATATAGGCACCCCCACGTCTCCCCTTTCCAGGGTTCAGACAAGGACACAGGCGCACACATCCCCACAGAGAACACACACAAATCAAAAGCGAGACAGGGCGCGCGAGATCTAGAACAGACGCGCGTTGTCTACATGTGAAGACGTAAACAAATGTGGGTACGCCAAGCCTACAGCGACACATCGCGCAACAGGTATCAAGATATTTCCCTCTCCGTTACTCACTGCTGACCTACAAACATATAAAGAACACATGTTCGATTGTACGCATTTTCCTGGAGCACCCAGGTAAACAAGTCCGTCATTTCTCGCTCTTAGCCTACTACCAATGACTCTTTGAACAAGTGCCTTTCATATGCGCTACTATAGTCGCGTAAAGATGAACCCACTTAGCTTCACATTGAGAAACAAATGTGCAGCCTACACCCGCGCTCACACACACATGTACATACCAAATGCATTAATAATGTTGACAATTATTTTGTAAAAAATATACTTATGTATACATATCTTTGCTTAAAAAAGCCTTGTGACTGGTCCGCTTACAAGAGTATCGGATGTTTACATCCGAAGACAGGATATATAGGATGCTTTCGAATTATCTGGTAGTAAAATATTCACCCCCTGAATTCTTCCAGAGGGTACCAGATGTCTACGGTGCTGTTAATAAGTTCTCTGGTCAATATGTTTCCAGCCAACAAGGTGTCGTAACAGTCTTTGCGCTAAGACGTTTACTTTCTCTTTAAGAAATGCATAAAAAGTGTGAGTTTCAATAAAATAAAACACAAGCTGCCATTTATTTAGTCACGTGAAGCTATCTTGTCTGTCTCATGCCAGGACATGGTTTTCTATGAATAAAAAAATATTTTAAAAAATCAATTTAAAAAATCGGCTAGTTTTTCAAATAATACCAAAAGTAAATGACAGATAATTAAACACGTTGGCTCGATGAAAATGGCTGTTTCGCTAATGAAACAAAGATTCTCAAAAAGTGTTAAACCCCATCACCATGACAGCTTTGCTGCAGAGAGTTTCAGCACGCAACGTTGTCCAGTGGTGGCTTGTCGCCTGCGTGAACATGACGTTAGCCCGCTCGGTTCTGCATAGCCGACAGAACGTTGCTCAGCCTGGCCATCAGAGCCGCCCTGTTTACGGAATTCGTGTTGGTGCCTGGGACAGCCGGGCTTTGCTTGGACGAACCGGGCACGACAAGTGGCCATGACAAACTTCCGGTTGCCCCGGAAGTTCCGCTGCTGGCTTGGTCTGGGCCGTAGGGCAGAGAGGCGACACCAGAGAAATGAGACTGCGATGATGAGGAAGACGTGGAAGGCTGCCTCACGTTTGGTGAGGGGGCGGACGCAGAGGCCGTTCCACTGGACTGCTGCCCCGACCTCGTTGACTGACTTTGACCTTGACTTTGCTGAGGTCCAGCAGACGGCAAGTTGACTGTTGGATGTGACTGCCCCTGTGGAGCCGGCTGATGTAACCCAGCAACAGGACTGGAAATTAAAAATCAAAAACTCATTGTATCACAATATGGATTGAAACAGGCGAAACTCGTTGGAACTTTCGTAGGACAACGAAAGCTAAAAAATTAAATAAAATATTAAAATTCAAAAGACCCTTAAGTTTACCACACTGTGAAAACCCTTTATTATAGATAAGTAATTACGCTGCCTAAGGCCAGTATAAAGTGAAGTGCTTTGTCACTTTGGTGTTTTTTAAACTAGGATTCATCATAGCGACTTAGTTTGCTATGCCGACAACACTGCAATTTATTAGAACCTGCCGGGCAATTTCATTGAAAGTGTTAACAACGCGCATTCCACGGGTGGCTGGTTAGCTTTTTAACACTAATAAAACGATGCAGATATCGTCCAGCAGTTAACGCCAACTAAGGTCAGGGGTCATTCGATTTCAGGCGAGAAGCGGCTTTAGAACTTTTTAACCCACCGTGGCAAGAAGTGAACGAGCGAACGACCGAGCGAACGACCGACCGAGCGAGCGAGCAAGCGAACGAATGAACCAACGAACGAACGAACCAACGAGCAGGTGATTGAAAAATCGTCCCACCACTCACCTGGTTGAGCACGGGTTCCCGCCGGTGGCCATGCACTTCTCGACGCACGCCCCGACATTAGCGAAAGAGTTGGCGGCCACGCACTGGTACTCCACTTCCATGTACTTGAGCACATCCGGGCACGGGTCAGAAAGAAAGGTGGCTGTGTCCACATACACCTCGCACATGGTCATGCCCTCGCACCTGTACCGCATGTACTGCGTGGCGTCTGTCTTGCACACTTTCTGCAGCATCAGGTTGTCGCCGCACCTGAACGGAACGTTGGTCAAAGCCAAGCACCAGTTAGCAATAAGTCGTCAAACAGGGAAACCGGTAGACGTACACTTAATCAACTGGCAGTCGTCGAGGGCCATATATGCGCTAACGGAGTGCAATAAGAACGCCATTTAATTAGCTGTTGGTTACTCTAAGAGTAGCTGATAACATTTTCTCTCTTTCTCTCTCTCTCATTCCATTACCCTCCAAAATACAGATTAATTTTTATCTTTTATCTCTCTCTTCTGGGAAGAGCGAGGAAAGAGAAAGCAGATTTTTCTTTGGTGAATCTTTCTTTAAAAAATACTTTAAACAATTAAAGAGATAAACTAGCATGTAATGTATGTAAACAGCATGCGATTCCTTCAACAACATTCTAAAGCATTGCAGACTGCTATAGGCATCTGTGAGATTTTAGTTTCTTCTAGACTTATAAACAAAGATATATAACAATGGGGTACGGTATACTGACCTCGTTTGGTTTTTGGTTATTAGGAGGGGGAAGGTTACTCTGTTTATAGATCATTCATTAAGAATTTTTTCTGGTGATCTCTGTTATTGTTGCCGTTGATGATGATGATGAGGAGGAAGAATGTCCTAAAAGAGTTTCATACGCCTTTGAGTTGAAAATGAAGTGATGGTGCCAGGAAATGATATATTTACCTTGGACTTTGCAAAAATCTGTTGTTTTGCATTTTGGTTTTTGAATTTACCTTAAAGATTTGTAATTATCATCATATGGTAAATTGTACTCACTTGAACACGTGTCCAGGCTGGCGGCCGAACTTGGCAGACAATATGAGGATGTTGCCAAAATTACAGTGGATCCCAAGCATCTCCCCTTCGCACGCGTAAGTAGCAAGACCAGCGACGAGAAGCGACCCCTGCAGGGTCACCAGTGTTACCAACCATGCCTTGCTCCGCATCTTTGTCTCAACGTCAGCCACCAGGAATCTGCTGAATTTGAATTTCCACTCAAGGACTGGCAACTGTATAAACTCCAAAAATATGCGTTTACCCCAAAACAAAAATCCCCAACCCGTGCCTGCATCACCCAGATGCTGAATGTTTCCTCTTTACCTGAACTCACTCTCTAAGGGCAGCGTTTCTCTCTTTCAAAAAAAGCAGACACCACCGAGCATAAATCTCTAATTGTAATTGAAACCGATGCGAACAATATTTTGAAGACTGAGACTTCGTAACGATTATTTTCTCATCTTCCTCCTGGACAGACCAGCCATATTTGACGTAGAAAAATCACAGGACAACGCTACGTTGCGGGGAAAGCAGAGACAATTTCTGGGTTTTTTTTCCTATCAAACAGTTTTATGTATTAAATAGCACAAAACTCCAAAGAAGAACCCTTACCCGTTAAAAATTGGATTTCAGAATTTCGACAAAACAATTTGCGGAAACATGCTCAGTTATCATGCCATGACAAATTTACGTAAATGTATAGAATCTACACTTTCTTTTCTTGAAAACTAACAGTATTTCACTTGTTTCTCAAATACCCAAAACATGCATTCTTATCTGTGTAACTGTGTAACATCTTTTCTACTGTTTGAACTGAATATTTAAAACGGATTTCGAAAAGCCAACAAACTGGACCAAAATATTTCACGAATTCGGTGCAGCTCACCTATCAGGAACGCTAGATGACTTAGTCTCACATTTTCGAAAGAAAATGCCAGCTTTATACCCCTATCATCAGGGCCTTTCAGTCACAGGTGTCAGTTTCTGCGGACTCACAGACGCACCAGCAGAAGTGACATGTTTCCCCAGATTTATGTCCTGACAGAACAATCCGGGTCACGTGACGCAATGAATTGCAACTCTGGCGCAAGCTGGCGGACACTTCCTGCCCAGCTTGCTCTCCATTTAACATGCTTGCTACAACAAGAGCAGGATTATCTTCTCCTTTTGTGATAAAGCAGGCGTCTGCCCCAGTAGTGGAGACTTTGAAGTGTAAATCTAACAATGAACGGCTTTATTGTCCCCCTTTGTGGGGGGGCGGGGTTCTGGGAGGGGGGTGGGGTTGGTGGTGCTACTTAAGTTTGCCGGTGACGAGTTCTAATATTTAGACATGAGCAAGAACCAACAAGGAAGTAAAATTCTAGTACAGCATAGGCAAGTAGAGGTGTTTTAGGCGGTGTAAAAAAATTCTCCCCACCCACAATCAAGGGGGGAAAAGCGTGTGGTTCTAAACCAACGAGTTCCTAACTAATAGAGGGAGCGCTGAGACCTGCAGAGTGACCCCGCGGCGACGCCATCTTACTCTGCCTCATCCCGACTCATTCCTACTTAGCGCCATAGTCACCTACACTGTGAATTGTTTATTTTGGGGGGGCCAAGC
>SMGT01016058.1:157-26790 GCA_004794575.1 Lanistes nyassanus
CCCCCCCCCCCCTTTCTCTCTCACACACACATCTGCATGCACACACAACACACATCTGCATGTGGACACACACACACACACACCAGGCTACCTTTACTTCAAACTTTTCCCCTCCAGGGACCATAAGTGTCAGGCAGAAGTAATTCCCCTACAAGATAAAACCATACTATCTGGATGAGGCAGTTCAAGTTTCAGGATATCTATAGCCTTCCCTGCCAGAGTTCCAGCTCAGGCAGCTCCTTTGAGGCCAACAGCCCAGCACTTGGGTCACAGAGCACTTGTCTGTAAGCATTACTAGACAGTAAAGGCTTCTGGCTCATTTTCAAGACTCCACACAGCTCTGCTATATATCACCTCAAAATTAAGCTGCATTTTATTTCTACTGGCACTGTTTGATCACATGAAAAACCAATGTGAAAGATAAGACATAACAGGATTTTTCTTTCTTAGTCTATGCATGTAATGTACAAAGCTTGTATCAGTGAAAATGATAATAATTCTGTGGCGAACCTGAAACTCTAAGTTGTTTTTGTAAAAATTATACCAAAAACATGTAAATCTGAGGTGAACAATGACATCTTTCTCAATCTTAAGTCCCTCAATAATATCTGGCGTTGTCTCTTTGCCATCAATCTTTAATGTTGAAACATTTCTTCCCTTTACTGTTTGCAACTCTGGAGATGAAAAGCGGAATTGAGAGGGGGAGAAAGTGAGGATTTGATAACCAGTAGGTTACAGCATGCAAAAGGGGAAAACCCTAAAAGCAGGCTAAATGAGTCACACTTCGATAATAAACAGATCTAATTTTCTGTTTTCATTTTAAAGTTGTAACCTTGCTTCCTTACAGTCTGTGCACTTAAACCTTTTTTTTTCCCTGGTTGTCTTGCAACTTTTACACAGCACATGTGAATCTGACGTGAAAGTGATGCACTCCAACTGGACAGCCTAACCTGTTTATAGAGATGGGAAGCCCATTCAGCAACCACTGTCTTCAGCCTTTTGCAATTAAAGCAAGTGAGGAGTCACATGAGTCTGGTGTTAAGCTCTGGGTAATTTCTGATGTCTTTCATGACATTTGGCTTTGTTAGCAAATCACACCATCAACACCTTATCAGCTGAATCTAACTTCTAACTTCCCACCACCCTCATCTTCCTTTCCTCCTCCCTTCCAAATACAGGCAGGCACACACCACACCCTGCATCTTTATCATTCACCTGGAAAAGGCAGGGGAGGGAAGAGACTGAAGATAATTGCTGGCCTGCAGAGAGACAAGAGGAAAGTAAAAAAGAGGGCTTCTCATGTTAAAGTTCTCATGTTAGGGCTTCTCATGTTAAGGCTTCTCATGTTAGGGCTTCTCATGTTAGGGCTTCTCATGTTAAGGCTTCTCGTGTTAAGGCTTCTCATGTTAGGGCTTCTCATGTTAAAGCTTCTCATGTTAGGGCTTCTCATGTTAAGGCTTCTCGTGTTAAGGCTTCTCATGTTAGGGCTTCTCATGTTAAGGCTTCTCGCGTTAAAGCTTCTCGTGTTAAGGCTTCTCGTGTTAAGGCTTCTCGCGTTAAAGCTTCTCATGTTAAGGCTTCTCATGTTAAAGCTTCTCATGTTAAGGCTTCTCATGTTAAAGCTTCTCATGTTAGGGCTTCTCATGTTAAAGCTTCTCATGTTAGGGCTTCTCATGTTAAGGCTTCTCATGTTAAGGCTTCTCATGTTAGGGCTTCTCATGTTAGGGCTTCTCATGTTAAGGCTTCTCATGTTAAAGCTTCTCGCGTTAAAGCTTCTCAGTGTTAAGGCTTCTCGTGTTAGGGCTTCTCGTGTTAGGGCTTCTCGTGTTAAGGCTTCTCATGTTAGGGCTTCTCGTGTTAAGGCTTCTCATGTTAGGACTTCTCATGTTAAGGCTTCTCATGTTAAGGCTTCTCGCGTTAAAGCTTCTCAGTGTTAAGGCTTCTCGTGTTAGGGCTTCTCGTGTTAGGGCTTCTCGTGTTAAGGCTTCTCGTGTTAAGGCTTCTCGTGTTAAAGCTTCTCATGTTAGGGCTTCTCATGTTAAGGCTTCTCGTGTTAAGGCTTCTCGTGTTAAGGCTTCTCATGTTAGGGCTTCTCATGTTAAGGCTTCTCATGTTAAGGCTTCTCATGTTAAGGCTTCTCATGTTAAAGCTTCTCATGTTAAAGCTTCTCATGTTAAGGCTTCTCATGTTAGGGCTTCTCATGTTAGGGCTTCTCATGTTAAGGCTTCTCATGTTAAGGCTTCTCATGTTAAAGCTTCTCATGTTAAAGCTTCTCATAAGGCTTCTCATGTGAGGGCTTCTCATGTTAAGGCTTCTCATGTTAAGGCTTCTCATGTTAGGGCTTCTCATGTTAAGGCTTCTCATGTTAAGGCTTCTCATGTTAGGGCTTCTCGTGTTAAGGCTTCTCATGTTAAAGCTTCTCATGTTAAAGTTCTCATGTTAAGGCTTCTCATGTTAAGGCTTCTCATGTTAAAGCTTCTCATGTTAAGGCTTCTCATGTTAAGGCTTCTCATGTTAAGGCTTCTCATGTTAAAGCTTCTCATGTTAAGGCTTCTCATGTTAAGGCTTCTCATGTTAGGGCTTCTCATGTTAGGGCTTCTCATGTTAAGGCTTCTCATGTTAGGGCTTCTCATGTTAAAGCTTCTCATGTTAAGGCTTCTCATCAACTGATTTTCACAACTCTTCTCTTTCGCCCTGTTAACAGTTTTCTAAAGGTGGACAGACTGCTTTTCCAGCAGCTGACTAGCACCACTTGTATTGCATATGTAGCATGAACTGATAAAAAATCTTAAAATCTACCAAGATCGTCTCAACCAAGGCATTCAGTTATGTTTGTTTGGAATTAGAAGTAGCAGATGAAAGCTGTACAACAGCCCGCCTCCCCCCCACCACCACCACCACCACACACACACACATTCGTAGACACAGATATATTCAATATGTGCTGTTATTTGAGATTCTGCGCTCCAACAAAAGTCTTTATTCTCTCTTTGCTTAATTTTCTCTCCCGCTCTGTATATGGTTTAGGTTAACCTGCTTCCCCGTTTCAAGCACAACAAGCTGTCATCAATTTAGAACAGAGCAAATAGGAGAAGGATGACAGAAGAACATGATGGACAAGATGCATTTGGTTAAACAGGATCCCGTGGAAAAAAAACCCCACAAGCACAAGAACATCTGCAAACTCAGGTTACAATTAAGTAATAAATGTTAACCCCTCTCACCTGCCATGAAAATCCAGTCAGGAAATGTATGTATCCCATTCATTCACAGCAAGTTAGATTAGAAGCTAAAACGGCAAAACAAAGCTAGCATTTTCATTATGTGTGTGGGCAGATCACGAACTGAATGGACCACTGCAGGTAACCCCAACTTTTCACAGCTGAATGAAGACTTTTGGATGAAAAAACCTGTAATGTGAGAAAAGAAACAACCAGGGTGCCATATCACCAGTCGCAGAGCATGAAGGGCAATTTGTGTTAGTGTATATAAGAATATGGGTCATCCGCTCACCCTAACCCGACCCCCCGCAACCTACTGCTGTCCCACTTCCTTTACAACGGCTGAAACATAAATGGCTTTATGTTGTATACTGGCGCTCTGGCAGTTGCCCTAGAGTCTTGGCTGCTCACCGTCATCGGTCCAGTAAGCGAAATTATTTTTTCACATGCAGCCTGCCCGCAGGGGCTGAATTTTAAGCAGCCTTTATAGATTTCCTGGCTATTTTCAATTGCTTTGATCTGCAATGTTTAGAAGTTGACAAACTGCATCCAGTCCCTTTCACTCCCTTGTTTTAATGCCATTCCAAAATCTAACCTTAAAACTAACCCCTCACCTAAAGTACCAACCCTCTCCACCACACCCAAAATTAAACCCAAATCCAATACCCTTGCAACCCTAACCCCAAAATTGGAGAAGCCAAAAAAAAAAAAGGCTCAATACAAAACCACCCAGGAGCAGTGGTAGCAGTGCATTTTAGATCATTCAGTGAATATTTTGAAAAATACATGTAATTCAACGTCCGGTAACTGTGTCAATGATACCTGACAATTATTGCCTTCCCTTACAATACCTCCAGCGATCCTCATATGGCCTCATTTAGCTCCCAAGGAAGCAGTTCTAATAATGCCCTGATCTGCGGCCATCAGACATAAAGAACAAAAAGTCCAATTTTTCACTGCACGCCTAGGTGGCCTCATACTGTCATCTCTCGCTTCCCCTCGTCTTTCGAAGTTGCTTGCCAGCACGACGCGCGTTCGTTCCCTCAAGGCTCTCTTCCATTATAGATTTTTGGCTGGCAGCGGCGACACTGGGCGAGACGGCCGAATGCCACAAACTGCATCAAACGACAATATTTGCGTCTGCTTATTATTCCATACTGCCAACCCTGGCATAAAAACAACGGCGAGAAGCGTAACAGGCAGCGTCGAGTGCATCTCGCAGGCATTACCAGCTAGGCAGGCTCGGATCCGGCCTGGCGGCGGGAGTTTAGACGCTGTCGTCTGAAAGTCTCGGCACAGTTACCCTCCAGGAGACCCACTCACTGACTGAATGATGTAATTATGTGCAAAATATTCCCATCCATAAACGTGATCGTGTCGAAACTAAGAGATAGAAGTGTGTGTGCGGTGAGGGAGCGGGAGACGATGTTGTTGGCGTGACCTGACCTGGACGGCATTAGCGCACGTGCCGTCACGCCTTTTCCGTGCAGCATCGACACCCACGTCATCGGGTAACGGCGACATCAAACTTCCCCACCACCAGTCACCCGCCCCCTAGCCCCGAAGGGAAGGGAGACGAGAAGAGACAGGAACCTTCACGTTGGGAAAATCTGTCTTGCTGCCGAAGCACTAAATGGCTTTCCCTGTCCTTTTTGTTCAGCAACGCGGCACAGGAAATCCTTTTGGCCTTGAATTTTGTTCGCTGAGTGCATGTTACAGTTTCATCCACACTCATACACGCATTTTTGTGTCACTTCTGTTGCAGTAACTAAAGGCTGCCGGAATGACCTGTGGTTTTTCTTCTTCTTCCTTCTTCTCCTCAACTGCTTTCCACTGAATGAGGTCCTCCTTTCTTTTGAAACGCCAATTTCTTTCCGACCCCAAATCCCAGCATCTGTTTGTAAAGTACTACGCGTAAGAAAAATCTTACTGTTCATTTTTGGTCCTGCACCACTGGCGTATCAAATCAGAGAACAACCACTTGCTTCAGTTCTAAAATACTTGCGGCTGCCCCCCCCTCCCCCAACTGTTTTCTGGACCAAAGGGTCAGTACCACGCAGAGAATTTCTCCAAAATAAAACACTAATATTAAGAGGTTTCACTAGTGTTTCTTTTTTAACAAATACACGCGCCCATCAAGTTATCTGCCGCACGTAGGCGTAAACAAAGAAACCAACGTTCACAGCAATTTTAAACGGCACTGAAACAGCAGACGAGATTTATTCAATTCACGCTAGTCAACAAACCATTCCCGCTGATGAGCAAAACTGAAGTTTTACATGAAGTAAAGATGAGAAAGAGGATCCGAAGGGGACATCTGAAAATAAAAAATCAGTACAGGTCGCTCAGCCCCGCAGAAACGCTAGGCCATCTCCCGACCACTAGTGCCCCGTAATGCCTGCTACAAGCCCAACTCCAAATACGTGTCGACAGATCATGCGTGTGCAAACAAACCCAAAGCTTATATCGACGCTCCGTGCGCTCTCCACACTGTCGCCAACTACTATTTACACTCCTCTTGGCCTACTTCGGGTTGCGCAACGGCAACGTGCAGGTTCAAGGAGGAAGAGATTTTCTTTTATAAGTTTGTTTTGTATTCTACGCGGAATCAACAACTTTTAAAGACTACCACAGGCTAGACAGCCGGCTCTGTTAGAATGTCGAAAGGGGGACAGGTAATTCGTGTGTCGGGAGACGTCTGAACTAACAATGTGCTAGTGACCAGCACCGAAATCCTAATACAGAGGGGAGACTCGGGCGTGCGTGCATGCGTGCGTGTATGTTGGGGGGCGGGGGTAATACACACTGAGAGAGAGAGAGAGAGAGAGAGAGAGAGAGAGAGAGAGAGAGAACCTATGTTTTTTTAAGCTTTTACTCAAAAAGCTGACAAGGAATTTAAAAATGTATATTTTGTGCAAGTCTTTTTCGAAGTAGAATCAAACTGCAATGGATGGTCTCGTCTTATGTGCGTGGCCATACTGGTTGTACCATTGGATGACAGTGCTGCACACAGGCAAACATTTTCTTGTATACCCAAGTTTATTTCAACCCAAAATGTTTAAATTAACGAAACTTTCCTCGCTTCTTTGCATCTTTCTTGTGTCCTCCTTGCCTAGAATCACAGAAACGAGAAAGAAATGACTTCCTTTTCCTCTGAAACTAAGCGAACCCGATGAGTCATTAGTTTGTTTCTTAGCGAAGGCCGATGGCGTGCTTTCAAAAAAGCCCGAGCCTTTTGATATTAACATGTTGCTGACACTGATCAGCAGTTGGCAGACTATGCACGTATCCTTTAATGTCACATTTTTATAACTATTTAATATATTTTAGTGACTGGGTTTGGATATGATTCATTTAGAACGTCTATTTTCCTAACTTCCTAACTCCACGAGTTAATGTTTGAAATAATGGTTAGTGCTACATATCGGCCTGCTTTCTATGTCGGCTATATTGATCAGTTTTTGCTACCTAGAGAAGAAAACATACTATAACTGCTCACCCTAATAACAAGGCTATTTTCGGCTCAGCTTCACCTGTAATCAAACCTTATTATGCTGTCAGGAAGTTTTCGGGCTCCTTGACTTCACTGCAATTAGTTTCAACTGAAAAGTTCGTTTTTCTCTCTGAATCGGGTAACGTGCGACGCGCAACTTAACTCTTTACGTGGCAGACTGCCGCCTTCCTGCTGATGTCATGCTCACAGATGCGTTAAGATTCAATTAAAAATTAACGGTAACTATACTTACTGTAAGGTGTAACTCTCGTATATTTGTAATCAATGTTCCTGAGCAATGATAACTGATAAAGATTCATTAACCTGATTATGCTCCTTGCGGTATATACTGGTACAGACTCACACCAGACTCATACCAGTATACCGTATACTACTTTACAACCGTACAAGTATTTCGGAACGTACTGCAAACTCCACTGAATAGATGTGCGTGACTGTAAGCTCGTTAGATCCTTTCCTCCCCCCAAAAACCACCTCCTCACCCATTATTTTTCCACAATTTAAACAAGCTCAGAAAGGAGGCACTTCAACCAAGTGGCTCTTCGTCTAAAATGTTCTACCAGCGGTACAGGGCCTGACTCGGACCTGTCACGTTCATTCCCATACCCTTTAGCAATTTTCAACAGAGAAACATTTTAACATTCAGTCAATCCCGTTTGTGCGCTCTTGCACAGATGTGACCTATCGACGCTAAGGTAGACCCAGTATGACTCGCTACGCCTGTACGCCGCTTATATAATTTACATTAACCTGACCTACTGAGCGACTTAGGGCCAATCTTGAAGGACGATCATTCGAGGGACAATCTTTAGCGCTCTAAGCCATGCGTTTCATACCATGTGCGCCAGCCCTTTGTACTCAATCCTGTCCTTCGTGGTTTTAAGAGCCTAGAGGAACTTACTGTCGTGGTTACCCTTCAGTAGAGAGCTGTTTTGCTACAGCCACTCCTGAGTACAGGGATCGGCGAAGAACGGCAAGATTTCCACATGTTGTGCGATCTTTCTTTTACATGTACCAGAAAGTTGGTTATTTTAGAGAGGCAGTGCTTCCAGTTAGGGGTGAAACAACCAGCGCTACAGTAACTTGAGTAAGACGAGAAGTGCGGTGAGCCATTATGGCCGGGGAATAAACTGTGGAGTCTGCGCACTGTTTGATATAGAATATAACCCCCGGCACTGCTGGATTCAGAGTCCTATGTTCTGACCACCGAGTCATCCAGGCCCCGCACCCTACCATTAAGATTAGCCCCATCAAATTCATACCCCTCTCCGCACACAGCTTCCACAAGAATTCACCGTCTTCTTATTACCGCCCACCTACTTGCCACTTTTTGCCAATCTTCCTAGAACTAAACTCTATCGTGTCGTTTCTTTCTTTTAAAAATGCACATTAAACTAACCAAGACCGATTACTGCTTCTGGCTATATTGCCGGAAAGATGTTCGTATTGTCCGTCTCGTCCACTTTCGTCACCTCTCAGGTTGTCGCTTTTTCTTCGTGAACAATTTGACCTGTTACCGCTGCCAGCGCCATAAAAAGCAGATTGCCATGTGACCAAGGCAACAACACGGCGCCAACCCCCACAGCGGGTCGGGGAAGAGAAGCTGAAAAGCGAGGGGAAAGGACTAAAAACAGTAAGCGACGAGGCAGAGAAAGAAATCCATGCTTTGTCCAGTGCCTTTTGGAGCTCTGATTGTTCAACGGGCCTTACCAGGCGTTAAGATCCACATTTATCTTGCGAATGGAACTAGCTGACAACCAGTGTCATGATAAGTTTCTCTCTATTCCCCCCCCCCCCATTCTCCCATTCTCTCTACCCGACCCTTTATCTCTTTCTTTCCAGTTCCGCCACTAATCTACTAAAACATAACACTTCACCATTAGCCTCTTGATTAATTAAGCCTTTTAAAACAAAATTTTGATGAACACGTCTGAATCTTCTATTTGCGACCTTAATATCCAAGTTGAATTGACACCTAATAGAAAGTTTCCTGCCTTACTTGCCTCAGGCCTACTTGACAGACGATGACAGTCTCTCTCTCACACACACGCATCTACGGTGTACCGACAGTAACAAAACACACAATGAATAAAAATAACATGAAACAGTAAACGGAACGCGAAAATTAAAAACTGACAAACTAAATGATCACAATGAAAGAATAGAAAGGGAAAAAAGCAAGATACGCAAAAGTTGCGAAAAGAAGGCAAGAAATGCAAAAAGAAATTAAATCTGCGGCAGTCCCATAGGGTTACAGGTAGCCACAAAGCGAGCGAATAGCTGGGTTTCCAAAACTGCTAATTTCGACAGGCACTGCACAAAATCACAAAATTCCCAAAATATGAAACTAAACGAACAGACTATGAAAAATCGCAGGAAAACACACGTAAGCACCAAAGGGTGGCGCACAGTTCTTCCCTTCGCTTCGTTTCACCTTGTCGTGATAATGGCTTGGCTGGGGTGCCAAGGAGAGAAGATAAGGAAGTTTTCTCATCTGTAACTGCAATGCATTCGGGTCCAGGGCGAGAGAGAGAGAGAGACTATACTCGCGCGCACGTCCCAACTTTGTCCAAGACATAGAAGGAAAAGACAAAGGGAGAGAGAGAGAGACAATCAACCACACTGCAGTTTTTTAATGTCCAATTTCTTTTTCAACGATTCTGACTGGGCCTCCTCATCTTTCTCACAGAAACTGGCCCTTGCTATGCCGCGCCCGAACGGAGCATCACGCTGTGGCGAAATGATGAGAGTGGGGGAGGGGTGTAAGAGAGGGGGAGACAGGGAGTAAAAGAGAGAACGCAGGCGTGAGGTGTGGGAAAAAATCCATCGCCATTACCCAGACTTTATTCCATTTTCCGCTAGAAAAGAAGCAATTCCAAGCCAAGATCGCCAACTAATGACTGGCCCGATAACGGCCTGGTGAAACAAATACAAGGGAAAAGCATGGCCGACCCCCACCCCCATCCCTTCTCGCACATGCTCACCACACTGAAGGGCACCGGCTGTCGTGGATGCTCAGCAGCTGAAGGCTCGCCTCAAACCCCCCCCCCCCCACTCCAACTCCAAAATAAAACAAACAAAATACCAGCAAAAACTTTATAGGGTTGTCAAGCCAAGGACTGCAAAAAAAAAAAACAAAACAAACTGCGCTGTTACAGCTTTTAGGGTACGTAATGCAACGCCCTCGCGGACTATCAGCACTTGTATCCACTGTCTTATTCAATATCGTATATCCTGGTCCAAGTAAAATCCTCTTAATACTACGCCAAACTGCTTCCGAGGCGGGAGGTCGTTGCATGCACCACGGCCAGGAAATACCTAAGACTTAAAAATTGGCAATCTAGTAGCTGCCCTACCAGACCCCTGACACTATAGGGAACGGTACTAGGACTTGCTGGCCCGGTGTCAGTATAATGAAATCGAATAGGACTGAAGGTCTGTGGTGCGACAGCAGTCAGTGCGCCTGCACGTTGTCTCAAGCAGCACTGTCTTGACACATGCACCTCTTTTAAGATGGGACGTTAAACAGTAAGAACCAAACCAAACCAAACCAACCTGACGTTTACTTACAGCGACGATGCTGACTACAACCTCGCGATTGTCCCATGAATTCCACAGCTACGGCGAAAGATAAAGATGAAAATCTGCCCTAAAGTCTGTAAATCGTACGCACTTCGGCATTTCGCGCGTTCCCTCATTCCGCCAATCCCCTCTCCGACGATGCTGTTGACAGTACGGCCTGGATGTCCTGCTGTGGCTTTCAGTTTTGAGGGGGGAAGGGGGCTGAACATCAAAATAGTACACACCAGCTACAGACACGCGGGGAACGAAACGGACGTCAAGTGATGACGTCAGCCTTCCTACAGTCGACAGTATGAGCTCAGGTCACCACAACCTTTACTGGGTTTTAGCATTACTCCCATTCTTCGCACCTCCATCAGTAGCAAAACGCGTTTCTGACACAGTCGCGCCAATCTCCGACAAGTCCTGGAAATGTTCCTAAAATGGCGCCGTTAGCGCGAGTTCCTTCTCTTCCACCCCGTTCCCGCCCCGCCGTCACTCCCAGCCCGGTGTTGTGAGAATAGTTATCCGCTATCCGGAGGGCTTCGCTGTAAGTATATGGATTAGGCAACGAAAAATAAGGGGAAATTAAGTAAACTAAATCATGCTTTTAAACGTTTGTTACCACAGCAAACTAAAATAACAGTGTAATGAAATGCACGGATCCCAAGTGAAAACTGGTATTTCGTGTGTATTTAAAGACAAGGAACAAAACGCGCAAATGGATCGATCAGACTTCGCAGACAGTTGACAGAGGTTTAAAAACTCTAGATGAGTGTTTTAACAATTAAAACTCAATAAACAGATCGCGGAGAAACTTCAAGAGACTACACAAACGTGACGAGGGCATGCGCATCACGGTTCCCGGATAGATAACGTTTCTTACAACACCGGCGATCAACACGAGCCGCATGCTGTATGGTCTCAAAAATAACTGCACACCGACAGGACGTTGACGAGTCGACCAATCACGAAGCTTACAAACAGCAATCTGATAATTATATAAACTTCGATATAATCTTTTCTATGGCTTTCAATCGACGAACCGGGGCTGGCTCGCACGGGCGTTCTTATTCCCTGTTCATACGTAACGGCGGACGTTCAATACAGAGGGCGAATGGGTCTTAAGACCACTCTTAGGACCGTCAAAGCACCCAGTAGCTGGCTTGCATGAGCGATGAGCGTTTAAGCGTTTTTATCCACTGTTCATACGTAAAGGTGTACGTAAAATGCACAAGACAACCGGGCCATAGGACTAAAAGTGCAAAGCCGGTACGATGGCACTGCACAATGACTAGAACAGCAGCTACGAAACCGGTGATGGGTAAATCGACGAAGTTTCGTGTACTATACTGTGACGTCACTAAAATTGCGGACTCTATAAAGTAGCGGAAGATGCGTGAGCAGCTTCTTATAATTACAATAAGTATGTTCTGCCGTCGTTGAGGCTAGCTGTGTGGTAAAAATTTCGAGTTTAACAGCCGAAAAGACGGTGGTTCGATTTCCCTATTTATTTATTTAGTCTGTTCGTCGTGGTGGTAGGAGAGGGGACGGAGTGGAGGTAGGAGAGGTGTAGGGGTGGGTTGGGGCTAGAGTGTAGGTACCAACTTATTTGAATTTATATTTAAACAAGTTCCTACCGCTGGTCGTGACGTCACCCAGTACACGAAACTTCGTCTATATAGCCATCACCCTACAAAAGCTCATTCAAGCCAGCTCTGGTTTATTTCCTCCTGAGGAGAAAAAGCGCAGTTAACAGAAGACTACGGGCTGTGCACCTGTGCATAACACATCGCCAGGCTCGCATGGACGGCGCCTTGAGTTCCCTTCGAATCAAAAAAGAAGAAAAAAAGTCGATGTTTTTCTTTTTCGATTTGGGTGCCCTTTCATGACTTGTTGCTAAGTAAACAATCATGGCCTTGACAGTGGCTATACGATGGAACTGCACAATGGCTAATTCCACTCTTTACCGATAATACACAAAGAACGCAACTCTTGTGCAGCACGTTTCATTAAACAAGGTCGTCGTGTGAGATTGAAGACTTTTCAGATACTTTTTACGTAGTTTCTTCACTGCAGTAGACCGCTTTTGAACACCTGGATGTTTCTAGCGTGACGTCACGTCACGACCTCGTGTCGCTCACGTTCTTGGATGTCTATAAAACTCACATCCACTTAGCAAATGTTTGCGTAGGTGCTTATATCCTGTAGGCCGGCGTAAAATAACAGTGGCAAGCCACGCGATCACATTAGGGTCGGTTTACACGCTTCAAAGTTGGTGCTTTGAAACAGTTTTCAAGTCTTGACCCTGCGTAAGGTTATGGGCGGATAGAATGGCTTTCTATTTTTCGAAACATTGAAACCCTGCCACCCACCATCACAAAAAGGTCAAAACGATCTCAGCCTGGCGCCTTCAGTCAAAGCTTTCTTCGCTTTCAAACCACGAACACTTTGAAGCGTCTAAGCCGGCCTTTACTCACTGGCTTCGACGTGAGACAGCGCAGAGCAAGACCACACCTAGCCACAGACTGGCTGGCAGGCAAGCACGCGTTGTTAAAAGTAGGGCATCAAACGACGTAGGAAGAATATTTAATGTTTAAAGGTTCATAAATTTAATACCGTCGCTTCAAGGATCGAGCATTTCCACAGCAAACCAGTGCGAGGCACATACTGGCAGGATACGCGACCAGGGTCATAAGAACTACGGGCAGTGCGGTCAACTCCATGGGGGAGGCGACCCAATGGATGCCCCAAGGAAGCATAGCGGTCACGAGCAAAACCCAAATGTTTAAGTTTCATGTACTCTTAGCTGTAACATCCCTCAGCGCGCCTCCCAAATGCAGTCAAACAGTCCTGTAGATGATAGACACCAGCGAGAAAAATACTGCCTCTTTGTGGGAAGACAGTAATCTTTTCTTGCTTAAGTACATCCGTCTACCGCCATGCTATGCGCTGCATCTGTCATCCATATAATCAGTAACATGAAGCCATAGTGCCGGCATGGATGTAAAGAGTGACTCAGACGTGGGAACGGACACTGCTACCGTAAAAGAAAGAAAATATCTTCTTGCGCGCACCTTTCCATGCGCTGGCCTCACACGTAGATATACGCCGGTACGGTTTACTACAGACCATCCCCCCCTCCGCCCCATTGCCTTGCCTAGCAGCAGCGCGTGGCCTGTCCAAGCGGGTGCCGCTCGACGTTTGTGATTGGTTGCACGTACATACTTCGCAATACCATGGTACAACAACGGCTGATCAGTGGCAATGTTTTATCAATTATGCCAGTCCTCGCGAAATGCCGTTTGACCTAATGGTTGCGCAGGCCGGCATTGCTTGCAAAGGTGCCAAAACTACCACTTCATCGAGCCACAGCAGGGATGACATATGCCCTTTCATTACTGTCATCACTTAAGTCCTCCTCTCTCTCTCTCCTGTAAGTTCCTTCTCAGCGCCGCCTGTATTGCTTTTTTCGGGGTGCAACTTAACAACAATTTAACAAACATTTCAGCCCAACATTTCATATGTAGACCATAAAACGAGCTCAAACGCAAAGGACGGTAACAATATACATGTACGTGTATACAGGTCACGTACAACATATTCCTAAGCAACAGACGTAAAGTGGGTGCCAAGGTGAGTTGGCAAGAAGACACGAAGCGCGGGATGCTAAGATGTGTGGGCGAGACCACGCAGGGCATGTCCACCGAGGGCAGTGACATCGACACGTACAGGGATTTTCACATTCCCGTCCCTCGCTCGCCCTTTCGAGCTTCCCTGTGACACCCAGAGACAGTTCCAGGTTTGCAATACATGTAGATGGGATTTCCCCTCCCCTCTTCCAACTCTTCTTGTTCAGACTGCGCATTTTACGTTCACATTCACTTTTACCATATTCAAACCTTCAAACGAGTTCCCACATAGGTCCTCAGCCTGCGGTCAGATTAAATTTTAGACCAGGTTTTTTTCTTGGTCGAACCATGGTTGAAGTCAAAAGCTTGATGATCCGCGGAACAAAATCATCTCTAAAGTGCTTCTACGCGAATGCTACAACTGCATGACCTCTGTCCCTCGCCTCCTCGTTGACGAGGTGTCATCAAAGCCCACATACATCACCGATTATTTATTCTACCCCTGCTCCACACTCTCACGCTGCGAAGCCATGTCATGTCTGCAGGTACTGCTTCTTTATGGATGTTGCGTGTTCCGCGCCCAAAGGAGACGTCGCGGGCAAGTCAAAATGTTTTACAGTCCAGACTTCTTTCTTGTTTTGTCACTGGTGTTCGCCCTCCGATCACTAGACTCCCTGTTTCACTGTTAATCATTTTCCTAAAAATGCCTGCGGCAGTGCAGTGCACGCCAGAACAACGCTAGCCTTATAATCATCGAAATGATGTAGACGAACCTGCATCCTAATTTAAAGAGGAACTTACATGTATGTGATAACGGTCACTGGATAGTGGTTATGCGAAGCAAGAGAAGGCATTTCTGCGCACTTTTTCTATGCGCTGTCCTCAGGAACCGACAAAGGTTTACCACTGTCCCACAATCCTAGGAGCAGCGCATGACCTGTCCCAGGTGACTGATCCGCTCCACGTTTGTGATAGTTGCACACCTCAACGTTGGCAAACCCAGCGACAAACCAGAACAAGACCGACCAGCGGCTATGCGCAACAGTAGCGAAACGCCAAAGAAACCGTTTGCTCATGCCAGCAATGTTCGTAATTCGCAAAGCTGTCAACACTATCAGGCTAGTAAACAACTGTGCAATGTATACAATGGCAAAGTTAGACAAAGTAACGCACTTCCGTCCGATTAAGAACGGGATTTAGCTACGTGCTTTGCCTCGGGGGTGCACTTCGCTCAACGGCCGGTGTGTAATTTATATACTCTGCTGAACTAGATGACGTTTTCTAGCAGCAGAAGCTAGCTTAATACCAATTCTTTAACAGCCTATGACTTGAAAATGCGTGTATTGTCACCTGCGTAGCCTCTCAAAACCCATGTGGCTCGACCCCGGGGGGGGAGACTGTTTGCTCATGCCATTTGCGCACGCCCTGTGTCGTCATTAAACGCAAGCAGCACGGCCCTGGGGAAAGATCGGACTCCCTGCCACAGAAAGGGCAAAGAAGCAAATGCTCACAGTCTCTGGCCGAATCTTTTGTTTTGGAGACGCGGAAGACAGCTGTTTAGGACAGGCGACACATTTCCAGCGTCTGTAAACTTTTGACTTGCGACAATGAGACTACACGAGAGAAGCGCGCTGAAGCTTCTGTGAGATTTTCAACGCCGATTGACCCTCTATGGAGCTGGAGGCTCAAAATGACTTAATTGATTCTGACTGTGCCAAGATATCACTATCATTTATCAAAGAATATTTTACTAGGAAACTTCAAAGCGCTGAAAAAACAACTTGCCACTGTCAGTTAACATGATCGGTTACCTTCTGCTTTCAGGTTTCTGAAGCATCTGGAATTGTATTTTACATCAATCTTAATGTTACTATTTTGTCTATGGGTTTTACTCTGCAATAATACTTAAAAGAATGGTGACTCTTCTAACCATTAAGATTGCCCCCATCAGAAGTATAGAAGGTGTATCTAGCCTCTACATATGCTGGGTAAGTGAATGTATTCAACAGATCTGTAGAGTTCAATACATACACGACTCTGTTTTGAAAAAATATCCTTGATATTCCACCTCTCGCACCCCAAACTCAGTCATCCCAGTCATCTTTCAGAAGTTGGTGTGCTACAAAATATGCTGCATTTTTCTTTTGTTTTGCTGCCAGCAGCATTCTTGTTTTTTGTAATGTCAGCTTCTACAATCTCCTCAGTACTTCCTGGTCTGTGGTAAACTAAATATAGCAAGTTGAAATTTTCATCCATGCTAAGTTTGATTTAATTCGAACTCCTCAACAGATCTATTGCTTCCTGGTTTTACAAGTTTCATTGATCTTCCAAACACATCTGGTAAAACTAAGTAATTTAACAGCAGAAAAACATTCTAATGAAATATTTCTGTACTGTCTATCCCCCAATTGCTGCATTTCATTTTCAAAGGAAGAAACCTTCTGAAGGTCTGTGAATTAGTCAATTAACTGCTGTATAAAGCAAATAGGTTGGTGCGAAGATCATGAACACATGAACAGCGAGCTAATTAAAATCACCACAACTATACATCTAGCACATAATGCAGGTTATTCTGCTGAAAGTGGCTTTATGTGAAGTTTTACACAGCTATCATACAGCAGAAACAATCGTTTACTTCAAATCACAAATGTTTGGTGCCCCTAAATAATCTCAGCTTCCACTAAGCTGGTTTCAGCATCTTAACCTGCTGTGATGGCTTGTTGTGCAATAGCAACAGAAGAGAGAGAGAGAGAGTGAAGAAACAGGTTTATGAATTTAAAAAGCTCTTCCAGTTAGAACATGTTAAGAACTAAGAAGTTTGTACCCCTAATAACCATTTTTGTTTAGTACATGCCAGTTTATTAACACATTGGCAACGTGTGCGGGAAATAAACTCTACAGCATAGGTCACGCTTACTAGCGAATGCGGGAAATAAACCAAGCAACTTTGAAAATTTATTTACGGGGAATCGCTAATCGTCTAAGGTAAAGAACTCCTACATTAGAAAGCTGAATCATTTCTTCACGAGTTGCTTCCCTTTTCTGTGTTTTAAACTGTCACTGAGACCGGTTTTCGGCGGAGTTTGAAGCAAGTACTCACATGTGGTCTGTCACTTGAGAAATGCTAGATTTACTCTTCAAATTACATGCTAAAGAGGAAAATGACATTGTTTCGCAAATTTACTGTGATAAATTGGATGAAGACAAGAGTATTTGTGCCTAAAAGACCTAAGAAAGTGATTATGAAGAGAAAAACGTGCGAGCACGTGTAGTAAACAATGTCATACAGACTGTGTGTAAGGAATGGCAAGGACTTTTTGATTTCTTCAACTTCAGTTGTGTTTCCATCAAAGGATTTTACAAATTATGGAACAAGGTCCAAGAAACACAGTAAGACATTAGTTTTCTTTATTTATTGTAGTTTTATATCATGTTTAAATAATTTTTGTCTTGTTTTGGGGGATTTTTTAATGAATTTTTGAAAATAGGCTGAAAATGCCGCGTCCACGGGGATGCTCGAGGGTAGGATTCTACGTCACGATTGAGTTAATCATAAGCAAAACAATCTTATAAAAAATGTAGCTGATTCCATTTTTTTTCCACAAGGTACAAGATAATTTAATGCATGGGAACCGTACCAGTGCTCGGATTTGTGTAATCTAATAACATATGCTGATTTTGGAGTTCTCCTTTTGTCTCTCTCTCAGCTTCTCCTTCCCACCTTGCACCCCACCCCCCTCTCTCTCACACACAGCTACATCAGCAGTGTTCTGGTTTTTGAAAATAAACCACTTTGAAAAGGTGAACATGCAGCTAAGACCGTAAAGCTACACAAAAGAATGATCGCCACACCCAGGAACTATTGCTTTCACTAGTTGTTATGATAAGGTCAGTAAACCCACATAATCTGACATAATCACATTTATTTGTAAACTACATAGAAAGAACACAAAAACAGCAATTTATCTAATGGTGTCATTTCACTTAAATCACTTAAAAAAATATGAGGACTAGTCTGTCTTCACATGTGGCATTTGTATGCCTCTCAGTTAAAATTTATTCTTGTACTGTTCTTGCACTGTTTAGTGTATGTACTAACCCATTCCACGAAAAGGATGCTGGGAATAAAATTATAGTTAGTTTGAAGTCAGTATCTGTGTTTTATTTATCATGTGTTCCAACTTATAACCAAAACCTGAGCAGAAGTTTGAGAAGAATTTTAAGATGAGAAGATTTAAAAAAAAACTGGATGGGGAGACAGGTAGGAAACAGGGGAAACTAGCAGGCATTTAGATAAATCTCAGTCTATGCACTATCTTTCCTCAACCACCACCACTAGCCTTCAACCCTCCCCAAAACCCTGCAAAAAAAAAACAAAAACAAAAAAACCCTCAATAGCAAAGCATTACTAAAGACATGCCTTTACTGAGCTTCATAATCTTTTCCCATCCCCAGAAGGCATCTGTTCTAACAAGCACTTCAAGAGCTGTGACATCTGCCAGACTTGCCTGTTAGTTATTTATCTCTGCCTTCTATGCACACACCATCTTTGTAACAACAGGCTATCAGAAAATGTGATGAAACTGCTTAGGGCAGGCTTAGAAAACAGAAAATAGGAACCGGCCATTTTCCTAGCTCTAGCATTAGCAATATCCCACAAATGGGGAGGGCAGGGAAAAAAAACCAGCAGAGAAAAACTAGCCCTCAGCAAAACACATAGAAAAGAAACTGCACCTTTGATCACCCTTAACCAGTGAACTGAAGAAAATATTTCAGTCAGCTGTCATTTCCAGCAATAAATCATTGTTTCAAACTTGGTAAAAAAAACATGCCAACACTTTGCATCTACTATTCTGATTGCATTCACAAGAAGCAAATGCTTAAATTTTCAGGACCAGTAACAGCATTAGGTGATTACCATCTTGGGTGGCGGTGGAGAGGGCTGTAGCACAGTACAATGTTGTAACTTATGCATGTCACCAAGACAGTGGAGCATCTGTTTACAATTACAGGGCCATTGGGTTGAGGAAGAGGGGGTTGAACATCATCAGCCTTCTTTAACCTTATCTACCTTTCTTCACCCTTCTTCTCTGTCACTGATTGTTTTAATAACCACTCTACAGTGACTGCATATTGTTGTATGGGGAAGATACATATAATCATTTATATAATCATATAACAGTACCATCTCTACTGTTTTTCTTTGTCTGGTCTTGCAAGAAAATTCCCATCAAAATGCAGAGAAAACTAATTCAAGAATAAACTATATTCAAGTTCCTAGGTTTAGAATTCAGCATGGATCACTGCCTCTTTGTGATCCAGGAATCTATGCTATGCTGGCAACAGGCACCTAGGAGTGTCAGTTCCACTCAACTCTGAGGCCTTGGTTGCTTTGGACAGAAAATCAATATTCTACAGAGAAAAGCCCACTAGCTGCCCTCTCTTGAAGACATCTTCATTCCTCCCATTGTGGGGTGCCTGGCAAGATGCTTATGCAAAACAATTTATAAAAGTTCCATTGAACATGACAATTTTGTTAAGACCTTTTGAAACTATGCTCTTCAGTCCTTGTGAATGAAAATGGAAGGACAAGCAGAAAAATTCCTATACTAAGCAGAAACTTGCCTTTGAGAAATCTTTTTGTCAGAACCTATCAGCTGAAGATTGTCATAGAGCTCTAAGTAAGGGTGCTCTGAATAAAACTTACAAAGCAAGTAAACAAGCAGTCTCAAGCTGAAACTTTCTAGTTTCTTCCAACGCTGCATCACAGACTTGTATCTAAACTTTAGATACAAGCGCAAGTCTGTGACTGCATCAATCAGGTGTAAAGCAACAAAAGAAAACTTTGTTGATGGCTGGATAAGTTATACAAGACGGGAAGTGCTTCATCCTTCTAATGGTGATGTTGGACCATGGAGGGGAGAGGGAAAAGAGATGGGAGTTCCATTACTAAAAATGTGCACCAAAATATCTACCAAACTGATAGCTGCAGTAAGTGTGGAGAGGCAGTTTAATGTTTGAAGGATGGCCACTGATAAAATCTGCACAACAAAGCAGCTCTTGGATATAATCCTTCACAAGTATTGGATGGTGACCTGCAACCTTCGACATGTCATTCTGATGCCACGCTCAATGTACAATCCAAGCCCCATAGCATTTGTCAACATGATGACAGACACTATCAATCATGTTCTTTTTGTGTATCACTCCAGTGTTAGTAGTGAAGAAATTCCTTCTTACGAAGCAGAAACTCAGTAGTTCTGGTGTAAAACTCACTAATTTTAACAACCCCCCCACACACACATACACACACTTTTCCTAATTGTAGCATTATTTTGAAGAATAATTATGCAGAAGTTGCACAAAAACTATTTTATCTCTCACTGAGGCACAAGATCATATCAAACATGGATAGTTCGAAATGGAATGGCAAAAATTTAGGCAGAGCCCAGGAACCAACGCAGATGACTTCCCTGCAGCAGAAAAGCTGGAATAATTGTGTATGGTAAAACCCTTAATTAATAGTCATTTGTTAAATTTATGATTTTCCATATGATTCGTATTAGGATTGCCCTGAAAAAAGGTGCTATTGAATAATTTTTTAATATAAGAGTTTTCATTTAATGATTTATAAACTCGCAATATTAAGCTTTGTATAGTACCATATCCAGCACAAACCCTTATCTACACTACCAATCATTGCCTACACAGATATCGGCACAAAATTAAACTGAAATCAAGGCTTTTTCTATCTATGCTGGCAATGTTACAGATTTTGGAGGGGGGGGGGGTCAAGACAAGCGAGTTATTTTATTCCAGAAGGTCTTTTTGCGTCTGGACCTACTAAAAACTACACTACAGTACGATCTTTCTCGTTCGCACACACTCACACATATATATACACTGGTTTGTACTTTAACTTCTGAATTTCAATGCCATCTATCATATTTCTATTTTGCAAAAATGGTTGACGTTATATATTTATGTGTCACTTGCTAATGGTTAATTTTATTTTTACTTTTAGTTTTTTTTCTTCATAAACCAAGCGCGCTGACACGACAGGTACATATGCACTGCTATCATCGCTTTTTTTTAGTCGTAATATTATCATATTATTCACGTAATAATGCAACTACTAGCACAAGTGACAAGGGCTTCACTAAGTAAATTTTTCGTAAAATTGGGGCGCTTATCTCTCCTCCTCATCTCTTTCTCTCTATGCGTGCGTACGGTACTCTGTTCGGTTAACATTTAAACATTAATAATATTCTATCCAACGGCAGTCCAACGCAGTGGCTACTGTTCGTGTTATATCGCGGTTAGTTACGAAGGTAAGAGAATATCTAGTTGCAAACAGGTAAAAGAACAGCTTTCTTGAGACAAGATTAAGTTGAAAGTACCCATATCTCACAGATAAAGCAAAAAAGTTTTGCTTACCCACATTCTGCCTAGAATCAACGGCAGATACATGAAGAAGAAGAACGAAAAAGCACACTGTATAGGAGCAGACGCAGCCGAGTTCCCTCGCCATGTTTATGGTAGTTGGAGATCTCGTATCAATTCTCGGGGCTGGCGTAGCGCGGGGTTCCGCAAGGGATGGCTTCAGCGACAACAGAAGCTATAGCGACATCGTATTTTACAGCGTGGCTGTTAACCTGTCGTATCTGGGATTTGCTGCATCAGAAGTGTACATAAGACCAAATGGCTTGCTTTTGATTTATTTCAGTCACATACAGAGTTTTCAAAAAACCACAGCAAGGTTGGGCACGGGTGCAACGTAGAGAATCGATATCGAACGATTCAAGAAGAACGGCGCGATCGAATCATAGAAGTTCAGTGCTGCACTGCAGCGCGGTTACCAGATGTGTGGGTGCTGGAAGTTAAATGCGTAAACAAAAATGTTAGAAGAAAATTTTCTTTACTTTTGGGGAAAAACTAAGTGATGAATTAGCTGTTAATCTTTAACACACACCAAAGGGAAGGAGAAAAAAGACTCTTGAAAATTCGAGAAAGTTTGGGATTATGACAATTGAAAGCTATTTATCCGCATTCAGAAGAAAGCTAAAGCATAAAGCAAAAATCCTAATGTTTGAGGAAATATGTATGCACGTCGTGATGACTATGGAAACCAGCGGCAATTATAAATTGTTTCAAATATTTTTAAAAATAAAAACGTTGACTATAAGATTGTATGTCTATGTGTTTGGATTACACCTGTTTCAAATCTTATTTAAATACTCATTGTTTAGATGAGGTCTATATTTTGTCGTTGAAAGTTACCAAACAAATATGGACAATTACGTATAGGCTCTATACAACATATTATATTTAATACCCATATATTACGCATTATCACGAAAGATCGAACTATTCACAGTTCATCTTGAAACGATTTCCCCCATTCCCCCACCTCCTCCCACCATGAATGCGAGTATAGACACATGACAACCGAATATGATGCACAGCTGAGTGTTTCGGTTATGCTTGGAGGACCCTATATATACTGTCCTCGTGGAATGCTGTCCCCTTACAGTGCTTAGATATTTTGTTTATTGGTTTTGCAAAGCCCGGGCGCGCCCACTTCTGCTGGGATGGCGTGCTATATCAAAGCCTTATAGAAAAGCATTATAGAAGCCTTGAAACAGGTCCCTATATATATATATATCCCTTCCAAAGCTTATAGCGTGCACGCTGCGCAGGGCGAGGTATGATGCTAAAACACATGAAACCAAATCGGGCTCAAGCAAATATCATTGCATGATTTGGTGTACTTGAGACTGAAGGCATGGCCACTTTATGGGGGTGTAAATTCACGCATGATCCCCGATATTGGCGAGACCTGGATCGCAGGTAAAGGTGAGGGAACAACATGATACGATAGTTTTTGGAGCAGGACAGGGTGCGGTTCTTAGATATTCCCTGAGGATTTGCGACCTGGATTGCTGTTGTTGATCAGGTATTCTATTTATTTAATTATTTTTGGTTGGCTGGCTGGCTGGCTGGCTGCATGGTGACAGGGATCGGAAGTAGTTTTCAAGAAGGTTTAAAGCCCTGCAAAATTTTATACTGACTCTATGCTGATGTTACCCCATCCCCGCAATGATCCAGGGGTGAAAGTCTTTCTGGAATAATTCAGACCTCGTATCAGAGAGAGAGAGGCTTGCCGGAACAACATAAGCAAATTTGTAATGATTTAGCTCTGGGGATCCCCGAAGCTCCGACAATGCTCCGGGCACAAAACAGCGAGCAGCGAAATGAGATTTTTTTTAAATTGTGTGTGTACGTGTTTGTGT
Organism: Lanistes nyassanus; assembly: GCA_004794575.1. Taxonomy (NCBI): domain Eukaryota; kingdom Metazoa; phylum Mollusca; class Gastropoda; order Architaenioglossa; family Ampullariidae; genus Lanistes; species Lanistes nyassanus. Next base: position 23,379 of record SMGT01016058.1, read on the forward strand.
GTGATTGTGTGTGTGTGTGTGTGTGTGTGTGTGTATGTGTGTGTGAGAGAGTGTGTGTGTGAGAGAGAGAGAGAGATAGAGACAGACATAGAGAGTGAGTGGCTTGTTCACCAGCATCCAACAGGTGTGACGCAGACATTCCACTGGGGGTTTTGTGGTCAGTTTAACCTCGTGCTCAAAGTACCCGCCAGATAAATCTGACCTTTCTTTCGCACAGCAATGGAAAATTAATCCGGGCAGAAGGCGCAGTGGATGATCAAATATACTGGAAGTGGTTGATAACTGTGATTCCCTCCCCCCCCTTTTGTTAAAATCCTTGTTCATGATCATTTTCCTGACCGGAGGGGCTGCAAAGTCAGTTTTCTACTTATAAATATTTTCACTTCTACTGTTTGCCGATTCTAACTAGGGAACTTGCTGCAGTATTATAATTTATCAGCTTTCATATGTTCCTGTGTCTATCCTTCATTCCATTCATAAATTTATCTCTGTTTACCCTTGTTCTCCCTCTGACACCTACCCCTCCATTCTTCACGTTGTTTTTGTCTGTTCCTCTGTCTACTCCGCATCGATTCCTCTCAAATCGTCGTCAGTCTTGTCCTTTTCTTTATACATGTATGTGTAATCATCTGTCTTTATAGGCCTAAAGTTTGTTTGTATGTAGATTTTCTTATCTATTCAGTTTGGTATTGTCTGCAAAATCTTCCCTCCCCCCATCCTCCGCCCGACCGTGTCTTCCAGAACTTCTTTCCTCTGTACTAGCTTCTCCGTATAATGGACTTGACATTTTCGGCATTACAGAACCCAGTCATCCTGTTGGGTAAGATTGCATCGATCAAATTCGCATGCATTTTCTTAAGTTTCTTTCTCTGTATCAGACCTTTAGTCTAAACAACAGGCGCATATTCAAATGAAATCATCTTTCACAATCTTCAGCTGGTGACGTTTGGTGAACGACGTGCTTGGCACCAAAAAATTGTGTCCCTTCTGGCGCTAAAGTCGGACAGTGGTTCTCGCTCGTGCAGGATGCACAAAAGCAGGAAGACTAGAACTGTCTTTGCGACCCACTAGCAATAAAAGCCGATGCTCGCACGCTGCCAGACAGACCACCTGTCAGCAGCAGGAGAACGCCAAGACTGAACGCTACAGATCAGGAAAGAGCCATCGGACGACTGCAGGCTGGAAGCCGCCCAAGAGTCGTGCACATGCACTGTGCCAGTTTCCACAATCTGTCGTTCGTGGGCTTGCTTTCCTGCCACTGGCAGGACTCGGGACGGAGTCAGAAGCGGACGACTTCGTTTCACGACTGCACGACAGGACAGACAGATCTACCGCCACCACCTTCGCTAACCGTTCCTCCCTGTCGCAGAGACGGCCCGAGCCACTGTCGGGAGCCATGGAGCTGCCATCAGCCAGCAGACTACGCGTCGCTAGTTGTCTGAGCGACAGCTGTACTGCACGACGTCGGCAGCAGAAAATGCAGTGGGTCCAGCAGCACCTGAACTGGACATGACGGCGATGGCGAGACATCGTCTTCTCCGATGAAAGCAGCTTTTGCATCAGCCACACCGACGGCCCCATCAGAGTATGGGTGAGGCGGAACAGCAATATCCTGCAGCACGACTGTTGAGGGCCCACATCGCGCCATACTTCCAGCAGCACGGCAACCTCACCTTTCAGCATGACAATGACCACCCCCACACGGCAAGGCTCACCACGGCCTTCCTGCAGCAAAACAACGTTCAGGTGATGCCTTGCCCCTCCATGAGCCCGGACCTCAACCCAATCGTACACCTATGGGACCATCTGCAGAGAGAGAGAGAGAGAGAGAGAGCAAGACCGAGGCCGACAACAGCTCGCCAGGTGGAGCAGCCCTTAGGCAGATCTTCCCAAACATGCCTATGGTGGTGAACCGTCTGGTGCGCTCCATGCCCGCCAGGTACCAGATAGTTGTCGACGCCAATGGGGGACACACCCGCTGCTGACTTTAGACTCTGAATTCGGACGTTTGGGACATTTTGAATGCTTTCTCAGGACGGCAGATGAACACACATTGTGCAAAGACTCACTGTACCGATTTTCTCGAAAATTGATTGATTCAAATCTGTTTGAATGTAAGGGAAAAAAATTAAAAAATCACCAACTCCCTCAGTTTGCATTTGTTTTGGTTTTCAGTATACTTCCCAAAGTCTAAGGAGGCCAAACATTGTCACAGGCAACCACTGGAATCACCAAACAGACAGGTGGCCTAGTGGTGTAGAGAGTTCTATGTGCGTTCATAGGACTACTCTTCCCTTTGGGGTTTGCTTTTGATGTCTTTTCGCGCGAGAGAACGCACAGCAAAGGCGGAACAATGGACTTCCGATTCTCGACATCCGGCAGGCATCACAGTACAGGGCGTGGTCGCAGCAATAGCGATAATCAGTTCTTGCATTCGCTTAAAGGGAAACTTAACCTTAGAAGTAACCTGTCTTGAATTGATGAATATTGATGTTGTGAGTCTTTTTAACCCTAAATTTCAAGCTACAAAAGAACTATTCACTTACAACCCAGCCTTTAATGCCGCTCATCGGCCTTACATGGAAGCAGCCATGTTGCCTTGATGAGTGACGTCAGTTACCCGGGCAGGCAGAAAGCTACTGCAGCCCGCAGCCGACAGCGCTCACAGCAGCATCGTCACAGATATCGGGAAGACGCTTTTACAGCTGAACGCAGCACCGCGCTGACACCATACTACTTGAGCCGGTCATATACATTTAAACTTTATAAACTCTTTTCTTGTAAAAACAAATGTATTGACCAAAGTGGTGAATTTGTAAAAAATACTTCTTAGTAGAGTGCATTAATGAATAGATGAATAGGTGCCTATGTTTTTCCGCGTGGGTACGTCTGCGTGCGTGATTGAGCGTGTTGTGTGTTTATTAATCATTGAGTTTATTTATCAATATATGTATATTCTAATGTTAGATGAACTACGATTGACATGTTCTTTGACATTATTTTTTCTTCTGAATACCCCCTAAGGGTAAAAGAATAAAGAAACTTGACTTGTTAGCGACATCGGTCTCAGCTGTAATCATCTGTTCTCACTCTCAGACTCAGCTTCCATCCGGTCTTGCCTTACTGCAATGACTTTTTCATTGGCACACTTTGTATTGATAATTGTCAGAATGGCTCCTTTCTTTAAGTTTTTCTTAAAAGTCTTGAAGCCAAGCGAAGCAGCCACATCATTTTCGCAGGTGCTTTCAAGCACTCCATCCTAAAATGGTCCTCGCACACGAGGTGCGATTTGTGCTATTTATACTCCTTCGCATGACGAGGCAACTTGGCGTTCTTTAAATTTTCAAGCCACTTTTTACAAAGTGCATAGCAATCTTTTGATTTTGCTGGATTCGGAATCCCCCCCCCCCCC
>SMGT01016058.1:42058-66049 GCA_004794575.1 Lanistes nyassanus
CCGCATTTTTAAAGTTAGATAAATATGTATCAGCCGTGACAAAGCCGTGACACTCTGGCTACAAAACAGCTCAGTTTTCTCGACACTGTTCTCTCCTATACAGATCACGAGAAATCTCTAGAGAGAGAGGTGTTTTCCCCCCATCCTTCCATAACTGCCCTCAAAATAGAGTAATCGGAATTGAAAATACTACTGCGGGTCAAGGAGATTTACCGCTTTTCACACTGTGATCATTCCCAGAAAGGCTTAGTTGTGTTGAGTTACCCACCTGCCATGCTACTTGTCACGGCTTGCAAGTAGATAAGTTACACTCCACCCTAAACAGTTGCTTACGTTTCTAAAAATAGCTTTCTATTGTGAATAAAGGTACTTTTAAAAATAGCTTTCTACTTGCGAAAAATTACAAATATGTTTAGGTGACAGAAAATGAAGTACTACAGTAGTAGACTTATATTTAAGTACGTACGTCCTTCTTACAGCTTTCTGCAGGGAAAAAGAAGAGAAAGGAAGGAAAAGAAGAGGAGAAAAGAAGGAAAAGAAGAGGAGAAAGGAAGGACAAGAAGAGGAGAAAGGAAGGAAAAGAAGAGGAGAAAGGAAGGAAAAGAAGAGGAGAAAGGATGGAAAAGAAGAGGAGAAAGGAAGGAAAAGAAGAGGAGAAAAGAAGGAAAAGAAGAGGAGAAGTACGGAAGGTGGGGAAGGGAGAAATCTGTACCTCAGTGTCGAGGTGTGTCACCGATCTCCTATTTTTGGTATTTCCAAGTAATACGTTTCGTATTGCCAGATCTGGCCCTTCTTTTCCCTTGTATTCTTTTCATTCTGGTTATCCTCATGATGTAGAGGGGGGAAAAAAACCAGAACTGAAACTATGCCCGAGGTAATTCTTATTCTTTATCCTGTCCCCTCTTTTTTCCCCTTTTGTCAGACCAGGGTGACACGCGAAGAAAGCCATAACTGAAGCCAGGTCAGAACGGCACGCTAGCTTCTCAAAGGACTCGCAAAATTACGTGGACGCGTTTGAAGTTCGAAAAAGCGTCCTCTTCCCAGGGGCAAAAGCCAATAAATATCACCCGTTCCACACATGCCCCCTCTCACCATTTTTTCTTTCTCTCTCTCTCTCTCTGTTGAATGTGTACTAGGAAACGTAGTGCAAAGCTTGCAGACTGACAGTTGAAGATTTCAATCAGAAACAGTTGGTTTTTTTTCCTTCCCGAGAACCCGTCAAGCATGTTATCAGTTTCGTAAAAGTTTTGCGATGGGAGAATCACAACGATAGAGTTGGAAAACTGTAATCCGAAATCCTTTGTGGTTGGCATTGTGTCAGAATAACCTATAGGACTTGATGAGGCATGTTTCACTAGTCACTAGGGATGTCAGTTTCAATGGGTTTTTTTCGACTGAAGTTCTGCAATGTTTTAGAAAGCGTGAAAACCTGCGAACTTGTATTCAATTTCTTCATGTAGACTTTATGGTTGGAGGTGATCTCTGGTCTAAATGTTCATGCACTTGCTGGTTTTCTGTTCCCCGCTTCAAAAAAAAACCCCTTTAACTGCGCCTTTTATTTCTAATTAAATTTGTTCACCTTAGCAGGAAAAACAGATCGTATTTTTTATGTAGTTTAACTCCGTGTAAGCAATAAAAGCCATCTCATGACAGAAAAGGGGTAGAAAGGTCAGGGTGATGAAGAGCTTCAAGGGAAGAGGAAGGGGAGAGAACTCAACGGCCCACTCAGTGGGTCACAACATCGAGAGACAATGCACACGAGAGCCAAACCCACGACTCTTACCGTCTTCGTGACAAGCCCGTTAACTGCCACCACTCTTCAGGCCGCCCCAGAGAACGACAGCACTGTTACGTTACGGGTACTTATGAGTTGGCTACGCTATAGCTAAAGACGCTGGTGATTGTGAGTCACTGGGTGGGGAAAAGAAACCATAGCCGTCTGAGTGACTGACGAAAATAGATGTGTGCGTCTTTGTAAATCTCTCAGTGAAATACTACATCCGCATTCTTGAGGTTCGGCAGGAGACACGACAAATTCGATTGGTTTCTGACCACGGACCTAATGACGACGTCGTTTTTTCACACTGGCTGGGCCATCCCTTTCGGTTACGCTTCCCTGGATGTGGAATGAGTATTCATGCATACCATGTCCATCCATTTGCGTGCGTGTGTGTTTCCTCTGAGTGAGAGAGAGAGAGAGAGAGAGGGAGAGGAGAGGAGAGGAGGGCAAGGGTATGGTGTCTCCCGGTTTATTGATTTCCCTTCAGGTGTGTGGCGAAAAGTAATATTGGGCCTCTTCGCTTGAAGGGACTACATAATGACAGAGGAGACATAAATGAAAAGCGCACGGTGATAGGTCGCAGACACATCAGCAAACCTGATCATACACACCCAGACCCGGGGGTCAGGCGGCAATATGATCCCTTTTTTTGACAAGGGCACTTTGGTCACGCTGGCGTCTGGTATCCACGGCACTGGGCACGCCAGCACACAAACATGCCCTAGTCTGGTGTGACCTTGTTCTGACCTTGTGTCCATTCACCTGCGCCATTATGACTGTTCATGCTTCTTTCCTTAATACATCAAACGTCGCACACATACCTTGATCACCTGGTAAAATTAATAATGTGATTACTGTACACCACGAAAGACAACCATTCATGCAGTCAGAAGTAAGTTTACTCCCTTGATGTTCCGAAACCTGGCCGTGTAGATCCTTATTTAGATCTCTAAAATATTACAGACCTCCTTAGCATCAACACCCAGGTACATGCAGTCTGGAAGCAGATCTAGCTTCAGAGCTACTCTAAAAAAAAATTTCAGAATAAATGTCAGCATCATCTGTGCTGAGTTGAAAAAGAGATTGTGTTCTCACTGAAATATGCGAGCAATCTAGTTTTAGCAGGTTGAAGTTTTCGTATTGCTTACGTTACAGCCATAACAGATGTTGTTTAAAGACAATAATTCTGCTACTAACTTCTGTTTTAAGTACTTTTCGCCTTTAGTTCAATAGTTCAAAATTACTTCCTTGTCTTTTTCAGCAAAGTACGAAAACGGCGGTTGTGTTGTAGTGTTGTGGAGTCAGTCTCAACATTTCACTCTTCGGTCAGTTCAGGACATGGGTTTACAATCCTTTGGAGTAGTGTTTACAGTAAATGCTGCTGACAGAAGAAATATATGGTGGTGCAGGCCAGACCGTGGTAAGCTCGCTGGAGACGACCGGCTGTTAGTCTGAAAACTGTCGTCACTGACTGCAGCTTCTGTGAGGTTCCTTTGAAAAGATGGTTCGCAAATCGAACTGGCTGGGGAATTTTCACACTAGGGTCTCCAAGCCCACAAGAACGGGAGACTGCTGGTGGCTATTTCTGACGCCAAAGATCCAGTCGTTGAGGACATCCATATTTTGGAAAATCGAAAATTCACCTGTGACATGATGTACTTGGACCAAACTAGTGCTAACAGGACTCATGGGGGAAAAGTCTGTCACAAACGCGTTCGTTCAGGGTTGTTGTCTCCGGGAAATGCACACGAAGTGCAAACTGAAAGGAGTGTGTGCATGTGTCCACATGTGTATATCTGTACATGTACTTATATGCATATCCGTATCGTTATGTACATGTATATGACGTGGCTGCAGGAACCTGTGGACGTGTCGTAACCAGCAGGAGGATCAAAATAAATCCTTCTTAAGATCAGAGGAACTGAGCCGAGTTACAAACGACATAGACAAAGGCAGGGTCAGGACAACACAAATAGACAAAGACAAAAAGTACCAACCAACCAAGCAAACAAAAACCAGGCACTAACAGCTGAATTCAAGTACGTCCCAGCAGTTTCGTCCCACGCTGTGCGACCTACGTGACTTCACTCAGCTGACACCAACGATCCAGTAAAATCCAATGTCGATATACCTGCCCTTAATTTAGTCTGCGCAAATGTAGAATTTTATTCTTTCTGTTATAGAAAATTGTTTCGAACTCTGGGTCTTAAACGTCATTCGGCTGGATTTCCTGGCATCTCTTCTCTTTAAAAAAAAACTTCTAATATCTTTCCTCGTGCCCTGATTGACCCGAGTCTACCCACACAGAAAAAAGAAGGAAGGGAAAAAATCCTGGTCTTATAATAGCCTTATTTCTTGGCAAAGCGGAAACTCCCAAAGGAAAAAAAGGGGAAAAGAATTAGACCCAATTTATATGAGATACAGCAGACGGCTCGCCTGAAAGTACCGGCGGGAATTGAAAAAGGCGCATTACATAATGCAGAGATGAGGATGGTAGGTAGGTAATTTTAGAGTGACAGTGCTTCCACCTCTCGGCGATTGCTCACTATATAGGGGGCTAGTGTCTATTGCTAAGTTATGCGCTTAAAGAACTACCAGACTGACACCTGCAGTAAAATGCCAGTGCAGATGGGCAGTTCTATGTTCGAGGGAATGGACAAATGGAGACTGCACAAAATGTTTAATTCCCGGAAATAATTTTATTCTTGACCACTCCACTGGACTCGAACCAGCAACCTTCTACACGCTAGTCCGCAGCGTTTCCCTCAGAGATATCCAGGCCCCCAGGAGAAAGAATGTGCGGAGGGGTGGCTGTTTATTGTCTGAGGGGTGTGGAGAAGTATTCAGAGCACGCACCATCGCAAAAAATGTCCACATCGTAAACAAGGCATGGCGTGGAAACAGGTTTGCATAAAAAACGCCTCCGACGAGATGCCAGAGGATTAAGCAGCACAATGGCGCAGCGGTTCAAGCAGGCTGAAGGAAATACATCGCAAGGGATCATATCGTCAGCGAAAGTGCACGCTGGCACACACACACACGCGCGCACAAGGATGCACGGACGGCTTGTCCTTACCGAGGTCAACAATGAAAGGGTTTGGGAGAGAAGAACGAGGGCGTGAAAGCATTGGGAGAGCGAGAGAGAGAGAGAGAGAGTAATGCTTCATTGTGGATATTGATCAAAGCCTTAAAAAAATTTGCCAGCTCCTCATCCCCACCACCCAAAACTTCGTTATCACCATCAAAGCATCATCGTCGCCTCACGACATCCACACAACGTATCACTGCCAACTCACGACATGCACATTACGTATCCTCGTCACCTCACGACATCTACACAAGGTATCAAGGTCACCTCATGACATCCACACGATATATCACTGGCACCTCAACGACATTTACACAACGTATCATCGTCACCCCATGACATTCACACCATGTTTCACCATCACCTGACGACATCCACACGTTTCACCATCATCTGACGACATCCACACATTTCACCATCGCCTGACGACATCCACACAACGTTTCACCGTCGCCTGACGTCATCCACACATTTCACCCTCCACACATTTCACCCTCACCTGATGACATCCACTCAACGTATCACTGTCACTTCACGGCATCCACACAACAATGCAGTATCATCGTCACACAACAGCAGTAGTGAAGGACTGAAAAAGTAAATAAGTGTAGTGTCACATGTCAGGGGCTTTTTTTTGTCTACAAAACTGCAACCAAAGAGTGTGATCAATGACGATGATTATGAACAGGTGACATATAAAACAACGAAAGAAAATACATTTCTTGTCATCTGTAAGAATATTGAACTAATCCGGCGTTTACGTTAGCAGGTGTACTTCAAGGAACGTGGAGACAATGGATCTATTTGTGCACAGTTCACGATGTCCCTCTGTACTTCAGAAATCTTAGGGGCGCCTCTTGCTCTACCTTCGCTGAGGTCAGCAAGTTGTTGGCTACACACGTCGAGGCTGTTGCCGACGAAAGTGGCATGTATAGAAGGGCAGACGAGATTACTTACACAGACATGGTGGCAATGCTAGAATTTACCAAGTTCTGAAATCACTGGGAGACCGTGTGCAGTGACTGGTCTGCAGCAAACTCATTTCGACCAGTGGTTTCGAGTGATGAATCGTACCACGAGGCTGATTGAATTCCCTGCATGCAGGGCGAGGCGGTTATTAGATCATGGCTGCACAGGAAGGCTTGAGGTATTACAGGGTGGCTGACGGGGGGGAAGGGGGGGGGCAACAGTGGATGGGAGGTGGGGAGGTGGGTGTGTAGATGGTGAGTAAAGAAATACGCTCGAATTCAAACCCTGCGATGGCTCTCTCTCTCTCTCTCTCTTGTGTGGTACTAGCACATACTGTGTAAATAATGTTTTTGTATTGAATGTATACTTATGTGTTGTGTTCAACATCCTTCAACCACGGGCTATTGCCTACAGCAACAGCCTACGCTGGATCTCTCTCTCTCTCATAGGCCTACTCGCGCGCGCGCACGCAGGCATGATTTAATGCGGAGGCTTTACATAATATTATGCATCTTCCACATTCCTAGAAGATGGGGGGCAACTTTTCCGAGAGGAAAAGAAAACAACAAAAAGATCCGTCTGCCAATGTATTTAAACACTGCAACCAATAATCGCTAGATCTATTGCACGGTAAGCGAAGTAGAATTATGGACACGCCTTCCTTTTTCAGTGCTTCGTCCTCAGATGGTCTTCACGTGCTTGTTGTCACACTGTATTTTTTCAGAATAAAAGTTTGTTTAAAAAGGGTTGGTCGTAACTAAGTCGCTGTGCTTTAAAAAAAAAAGAGAGACCCTTGAAAACAAATAATTTCCCTTATTTGGTGGTCTCAGGAAAAAAAACAGGATTTCACACATATAAGCGTTTAGCATCAAGCATAGATTTTCTTTTAGTAAAGAAGTAAAGGCGTCTTTTAAAAAAAGTTTGTACAATTTTCTTCTATTGAGGCGAACATTCTGAAATAAACCGGCTTGTCGTGCAGATGGAAAGATGTCAATAAATGGCGCAAGATAATGGAGACAACTCAGCGATGAAAGGAGCACTCAGATGTGGTTTGTCTCCCTTCGTCATGGTCAGTATTGTGTTCGCTAAAGCGTTCAAGAATAGTTATCCACTATCTCCGCGGATTACACTGTGCATGCATGTTGTTGCTGTTGTTGTTGTTGTGGTGGTGGTGGTAGTGGTGGTGGTTGGAGGAGGAAGTGCTTCCACCTCGCGGTGATTTTGCACTGTGGGGGAGGACAGAGTGGGTTTGGGGGAAGTAAGTAAGAAAGGAAGGCAGGAAGGAAGGCAGGAAGGGAGGAAGAGGGGAGGAAGAGGGGAGGAAGAGGGGAGGAAGAGGGGAGGAAGGGAGGGAAGCGATCTGCGGGGGAGTGTTCTGCCCTGGCGGTGGCTTGCTGGTCTCTTGTCTGTCTTTGTCGCTGACGGGGGCTTGACGTGCCTGCGTGGTGCTTGCATGTAATTAACTGTCACATACATTCAAACAGCAGATAACATTACTCGCAGTGGTGGGTGTGGTCGCCAAGAGGGAGTTGTTGTCAGTTGTACATGCCAGCTCTATTATCTTAATACAGCTGTACAAATCAGTGTGCACGTACTGTTATACAATGCACCAGTATTGACAGCTTGGATCTAACACGATTCACCACACACACACACACTGAAAGGTACAGTTGAAAGGTAACGGCCATCAGAAAGCCTCGATGTGGGTTGCAATGGCGGAGCCAACGGGTTTCTTGACCTCGTTTCTGCAAGTCGTCAACAGAAATCCACAGCACACCAAACCTCATCGAGTTAGCCATCACCCTCGCCACACTGCCTTGGCGAAGTTTCCGGTTTCGACAATGGCAGTAATTGCATCAATTCTGCTTCCGGTATCAGCTGAGCGCCTCCATCGACCTCACAACTTCCGTTTCCGGTGATGGTGTCACTTCCCAGAGTCCTGCGACCGGGCACTGATATCAGCATGTTGTGTACACTAAGTCTTCCACGTGCGGAAGCTGCAGGGGCCTCGGAACCCGAAGCTGCCACAACAGGCCGGTTCGATGTCTGTGTGCCGCAGGACACCTTCCCCAGTTCGTCCACCTGCGACTGCGTACTTGACTGGTCAGGGGAGGTAAGGCAGGGAGGGAGGGGAGCTGGGGCCCACCATCACCGTGCTGGCCCACAGAAAAGTGGGACCCTCATACACCCCACTCCCCTGCCACCCAAAAAAGTCTCAGGAAATTCTTTTCCTTTCACTACCACCCCAACGAAAAGGCGCCTGTTTCCGTGGATGGTGTTTGGAGCAAAATAAACACGTCGCGTTGTTGCTTCTGTTTCTGTTGGTGTTGCTGACTGTTTCTGTTGGTGTTGCTGACTCTGTTGGAAGGAAGAAGACAATAGGGGATTGGATGAGTAGGAGAATGGAAGTCGTGGACTCGGCTAAAACCTTCATAAAGACGGGGTATAAATAAAATGAGAGAGAGAGAGAGGAGGAATCTATCGTACAGGTAAGGGCTGATCGTGTAGACAGAATGTGCATGACGTAGGGAGAAGGAAGGGAAAAAAATATCTCATTTGAAGTAGTCAAGTTGACACAATTAAAAAGTACGTACCTCTAACGCTGGAGAAACAAAAAATCAAAGGCGATAGGAGCTGAAGCATCGAAGAAATCAACCATCGTTTTACTGAATCGCGGTTCTGTAGGTTTTTTTTGGGAAGGAACCCCCCCCCCCCAAAAAAAAGATTTTAAAAAATAGGAACAACATCAACTTCCTACAAAGGCACGACTGAGGTGCCAGGGGAAGTCATTATAACATGTCAAGAATCGATTCTGTGGCGAGAGTTGCCCACCTTAGACCTTATGCTGGAATCCGGCAAGCTTTTTTACAGTGCGCATTATACATGTTAATTATACCATACAGAAACTACTGTAGACCACTGCTAATGTGAGATCACAATCGCAGTTTACATTCCACAGAGGGTGCTTTACAGTTTACCCTTTTGCATTTAAATCTTTTTTTTCTCACCAGCACAACTTGTACAAGTAATGCAGAGGAACTGATGAACTGATGTCGTAACACCAGAGCTTTTCCAATCAAATGACAGTCTTTATGACAGCCAATATTAGAAATCCTCCTACATTAACTGCCTTCCCTCTGGAGTTGGCAGGAAAAAAAGCGTCTACAGCACTGTGGAAGACAGGCGCCTGCAGGTCATTTCCATCCAACCGCGGTTAACACCTGCCCTTATCCGCCTTGTAAGTATATTTGTAGGCACCTCTGTCCACCTTCTCATGATTCATGTGTCTCTGCGACTTCTGTAATTCACCAAGAGATAAAAAAAATCCATCCACACGGCACTCCCAGCCACTCTCTGCTCAAAAATGTGTATTTTCACTTTGCGCGAATACAGTTTTCTTACCATCACCACCACCGCTGTCAGCTGCGATGCGTTTATTTACCTTGAAAGCGACCTTGCACTTTGACCGGCCACATATGTAATGTTGACAATTCTACCTTTTCAAGCGATCTAGTTCTGCGCACACATGGTGCAGAGCAAGGAAAACAAACGTAAATGATCGCAACGTCATTCGAATTATTCGCTCCCCTGCTGTCCAACCCCCCAACCCCCCCATCGATATCTTGCCCACCTCTTCCCTCTCATATCTCTCTCGCAGCGGATTGAGAAGCTATAATGACATAAAAGTGTCCCGCATGGTCAGGTTGCGGAAAGCTCTGTCACCAGCAGCTGAAGACTTGATCTACAGTCTACGATGTGCCTCTGATAGACACTTAGCGCTTATTGAATTATGTACGGGGAACTATGCAGTTCAGGTAGGAGAAAGGTAAAAAGGGGGTCGGGGGTTGGTGGCAAAGAAGCACAGGTGCCGGAGGTACGTGGGGGTTATGCGGGGTGAGGGTGGGAGTGACAGGATGACGCAGAGACGCTCAGATTTCAAGTCGCTGCTGGAGAGAGAGAGAGTGGATCTGTTCAATTCGTGTCACTTTTCTGTATCTCCAAGGGAGTTCAAGATCAAAGCTTCTTGCTGATGCTGCAGGTAATGGAACTTTTATTTAGCCGAAGGTGCTTCAGTCTTCAGGTGGTTGAATGAGTGTGATATTGCGAGGTTGGGCGATGCCAAAGCGGAACTTCAAATTGTTATCTTGTACACCAGGTTTCTGCACACCAAAGCGCGCGTGCCGTTGAAATGGTTGACTGCAGGAGAGCTCGGAAGTGTTGTTGAGGAAGATATTACTGGCTGAACCTTCTAATGCATTTTGCGTAAGGCTCTAAACTCGAATCAGGGCTATGAAACATCTATGTTTTTTACATCGCAATATTATTGCTCTCTTTCTTTCTTTTGTCAGCCGTATGGCCTGTCGATCTCACAGCAGCTGTTGCCCAGACAGTAAACTACTTCGGGACAAAGTAGGCTTGATTCAGAAATTAGTCCTATATTCCTCCGCCAGGAAAATAGATCCGACGTGGTGACAGATTTAAAAACAAAGTAAGAAAACGGGGAATTGAACATTCAGAACCTGTCTTTTCACCCTTTTCTGAGAGCAAACACAACTGTGCAGAATCAAAGTGCTTCATGAAGAATCGCCTTCCAGGAATTTGTTTTATCTGACACGGGCGTATGGGCGGCTAAAGACCTTTCGATAACAGACTGAACTGAACAAATTTTGTCCGAATGGTGACAAGAACGACTATACTCTACTACACAGGACGCCAAAATACGCTCTACAGTAAAACAAACTGTGCTACTTTCGCACACACAACACCTTTCCACACACCGCCATCAGTCAACATGCTTTTTATCTCGTTCTTGGAGTGCGATGGGTACTGCAGCATTTAAGTGCACCTGTACTTAAGATTCCACGAGCTACAGCACTGTGATAATGAATTAAGCTTTTGGGCAGCTGATGTCTGAACTCGCATGCACACGTAAAACGAGTCAGTAGTGACTTGAGTAGCTGCATTATTTAGCTGTTTGTTGGGGGAGGCGAGGTGAAAGAATCCACGGAGAGCTTATGTTTGAGGTCGAAACTATCAAAAAGCAAACAATGTCAGCATGTTTGAACCGAACGTTACTGCCCTCTAAAGTGTGTGTATGACCTGCTTTCAACTGTTGCAACTCGAGTATGAGAACCATGCCAGCTGTCAGTCAGCTCGCGTGTAGGCTGAGCGCTTATTTTTTTGAAACATGGTTTACCTGTCATATAATGACGGTGTAGCGAGTACTGGTTCTAGATAAGTAAGTCCAATTTCCTACTTTTACGGTCTTCTGTGTACACATCGTGTGCGAGAGAAGAGGGAGTGTGATATACAGTAAAGCCTCAAATCTCTGAAGGCGCAGGTTCGTACTTGCGAGAAAGTTCTTTGCCCTCTGAATCAGCTGAGGTGATTTAGTTCGAGTTTTCAGTCAAGTGCAATTTAGCCCGAGTGTATGGCGTTTGTTCACTCTCGTCCTGCCATATAAAAGTTCTCTTCTGTGTTTTACATCTTACTATTTACGTAATAACCCAAGAGATAGATCCACCATACATATTGAGTGTTTTTTCCCAGGGTCCAAGCCATCCGTTTAATATTTTGATTTTAGATAGTTTAACTAAATTGAATGAAAGATGCTGCAAAACGTTAATAAATTCATCTACAGTGAAAGAAAAAAATTAACTACGGTCGAAATGACACAAACGCCAGCTTGCAGACGAAATTTTTGACACAAACTTGTAAGATTTTGTCTTACGACCCGCCGTACATTATGTTCACAGGAATTGCAAGAAGGATAAAATGAGTCGTTCGACCAGTGCCTACAATCTGGCTGGGTGAGAAGTTGTGCAGTATGATACTACAGTCAGAGGGTCGTGTGGACGCCTGCTCTGGACACTTCAACTGAGCACAAAAATACCAGCTGAATGGTGAGATGCAATTCTCCAGTCACACACGTGATTTTCAAAGGTTCATTCTACAGATGTGGCTGTATTCCATAAAACATTTCTGGTTTGTAAAGCGTTATTAAGCGTTTTGATATCTGATATATTGTTCCCATCCACTTGTGCCCATCTTTACCCTCCATCCTTCACTTACCCCAGTCACTCACAACACTCACCACACTCACTGCACTCTGCTCACCCTCACTCACTCACCGCTCTCCCGCTCGCTTGCTCACACAAGTCGAACGACTGTCACTCACTCAATCCAGTCACTCTGCAGGTTCGATTTGGCCTGTCAGTAAGCCAACATGCATATCTGTCCATCAGGGGCGCTTTCCATGTTCGCCTTGCTTTGTGTACAGGCTTTGACAACCTCTGCATGTACTTTGTCGAGTGTTGTTTTGTACTTTGTCTCCGTGTGTTTTCATGTCCCACAACTTGTGCCGTCAAAGTTGTGCGTCACTGCATTTTTAATACGCAGTGAATGTGTAATTTCACTGTAAGCACAGAAAATGGCGTCCTGGTTCCTGCTAGTACTGGGCAGCTGTCCTTGTGGGTTTTTTTTTTTGTTTGGAACACGGGTATAAATGTACAAATGTATAAATGTACAAAGCAACTGTCGTCTGGTGTCGTCTTGAGGGGCAATTCTTTCTACTCCTAACGTGTCGTCTCACGTTCTCGCCCTCACACGACCGATGAAGAGGACGACAGCGCGTAGGTGGAGACAAAACATTGTATTACATATGATATATCAGTACAGTCATACGACTCTAGCCCCCGTCCACCTATACAATCTCCCAGAAGAATCACATAACTCAATAATACGGGGAACATAATTATTATTTACATACGGACGAAAAGTGTCTAATTGCCAGGAGCATACCTGCGGATTCAGACGCTCTTTACACACTGCCTCCCCTGACTGCATTGCACTCGTACGCACGCACGCACGCACGCACGCACGCACGCACGCACGCACGCACGCACGCACGCACGCACGCACGCACACACACACTCATGCAGATAGTACACACACGCGTACACATACAGGTACACACACTCATGCAAACACAAACAACACACTGACGAAAGCACACACCTATACACGCATACGCGTACTGTAAACAGAAGACATCTATAAGCTGACAAAGTGTACATGCCATGAGAGGTAACTGCTGGATATATTGCATTGCCTCTATGCATTGCCTCCCATTTCCCGCATAATCATTCATCAAAGAGATCTGTGAGTGAGAGAGAGAAAGAGTGTGTTCATGTGTGCGTGCGGATTGCACGCGAAAGTAAACTGCTGTTGTACAAAGCAGCTAAAGTCTTGCCCTCGTTATTGAATTTAGAATCGTCGCGTGATGCTTCAGCTTCCAGAAGCCGTTCGGTGCAGCAGACTCCTTCTAGGGGATGGAAGACGCAAGAGAAGCTCAGGAAGTTTGTTGAGTTTCAAGACGTTGTTTACGAAGGTTGCCGAGCTCAGGACGTGGTCCGCAAAGTTTGTCAAGTCTCAAACAGCAGGATCGCGTAAATTGGCGAGTTTTCAGATGGAGGTTTATTAAACTTCCTGAATATTTGGAAGCAGTTCTTGAAATCTGTCGAGTCTCTAGAGGTAGACGCTGAGGACCCGGAAGAGTTGGCGCTAGTGTGGATGCGGTAAAGTTTAACTGGTGAAGTGTTTGCTGTTTGGTTTAAGATATTAGTCTGGCGATGCATGGTCATGCTATCTTCTGAACTGAGGTTGGGGGCTGGAGCCAAGCCGTCGCGTGGGACTGCGTAGAGGAAACAGAACGGGCGTGGGCGCTAAAAGATTAACAAGCCCACAACCAGAAACCGAGGAAAGGTACACGCGTAAACGAGCTATACAGGCGCAGACACTGGCAGTGGCATGGCTTTGTGGCCTCATTTCTCACCACGGAAATAAGACAGGTAGAACAGGTAACCCTTTCGCTTCCCGAAAGGCGTTTGGTAGATTTTATAGATTTTATGAACCGACAGGGAGCGAGCGAGCGAGCGAGTGAGTGAGTGAGTTGGGGAGACAAGCGAAATCGCGTCGTTTCGCTTAAAATCCTATGAATACAAAACCACATGTAAATAAAGACACTGGCTCTTCACTCTTCTCGTAAAAAAATACCCTTAAAAATTACTACTGCACAGGACAAGAAATACACAACCACAACTTGTCAAAATGATGAGAAATCATTTTATTTTTTTAAAAGAGGTTGAACTCTAGCAGTGATCAGCTCTACAGAACGGATCTGGATTTGAGATTATTTTTTCATTTATGACAGAGTGCGTGGTTAACGTGTACCTAGGGCTGTCTGTTCGTTCCTTTTACCACACCTCTAACACATCCCGTCCCCTCTCTTTCCCCCCATCCCAACGACCGACTGAGGTGTTTCCAGTTTTACTGTCAGATGAAGAATCTAGGCCGGCCGTTTGTGTTTATCTCTGGCAGCCATGACGTACAGAGAGAGAGAGAGAGAGATCTAGTCACACACACACACACACACTGACAGAGGGATAGAGCGATAGATGGGGGAGGGGGTGGAGAAAGATACTTTCTATTTTCGCGGTCTCAGGAAAAACCTGCTGTAGGGTTATTCTGGGACCTAAGGGTTGCTAAATCTGGTGCCGCAATTTGCAAGCCAGTGACTAAATGAGGATCGCGACTGCTGAAAATAAATCGGAGGTCACGACACGCACAGCAGGTATTCACGGCTTGCGTGGTATTCTATGGGCAAATTAAAATGTCGTTCTTGGTGTATTGCTTAATGTGTTGTTCTTGGCATGATCTCACACATTCTGCTATTGATATACAGCTGCAACGTGCAGCAACCTGACTGATACCGCACTTCTGTGAAACTGCCGTCTGACAGATTTCATACACTCAAAAACTACAGTTAAGTATGCGTTTCGAATCGCGAATGATGAAGTAAAATAAGTGATGTCCAGAGCGCAGTGACTGACAAGGAGCCCAAAGCTCAAGTGATTGTTTACGTTACTACTCTGCGGTCATCGAGAATCCCACGTGTACGTAGGTGACGCTGGTCAGTCCCCAGTCGGTTCGACCAGAGATACTTGTGGTTCGACCAGAGATACTTGTGGCTGGGCCACAGATGCTGGTTTTTCGACCAGAGATACTGGTTTTTCGACCAGAGGGACTGGTTTTTCGACCAGAGGTACTTGTGGTTCGACCAGAGGTACTTGTGGTTCGACCAGAGGTACTTGTGGTTCGACCAGAGATTTTTTTCGACCAGAGATACTTGTGGTTCGACCAGAGATACTTGTGGTTCAACGTGTTGAATGAAGGTGGCACTCAAGAATAAAAAAATCTTACAGTCTGAAAAAAAGATTCGATCAAAGTACTTAGACCTATTTCATGCTATAACTAAACTTCCCCTTCATAAGTTCCTCTCGACAAAAATATTCCGACTATTTTACAAGATAGTAGGGATTTATACCCTTTTTTTCTTTCGTTTTTCTTCCCTTTCCCTCCCTCCCTTCCTTCATTCTTTTCTTTCTTTTTTCTTTCGTCATTCCTTCGTTCCTTCGACCGCCTTTGTGGTCAAATGGTTAAGGCGTCCGCTTCCGAGGTGGGAGGTCAGTGGTTCGCATTGCCAATCTAGTAGCTGCCCTGCCAGACGCCTGGGACTACAGGGAATAGTAGTAGGACTGGTTGGCCGGGTGTCAGTATAATGTGACTGGGTGGGACTGAAGCCCGTGTTGTGACAGCAGTCCCACGTGTGGCAGCACGTAAACTTTGTCTAAGCAACACCGTCCTGATATTCACACAGTTTACGACTGGACGTTAAGCAATGAATAGCCTCCCCCCACCACTTCGTTCCTTGGTTCTTCCATCCTTCCTTCTTTTTCTTTCTTTCTTTGTTCCTTCGTTCCCTCCTCCCTCCCTCATTCCTTCTGTCTGACTTTCCTTCTTCAATTTTTCAGTTCGAAGTCTCAGCGAAAAGACTTCTAGTGTAAGCATAGAGGCGTCCGACGTCCGAGATTTTCGGGTAGAAACGCGAAAGGACAACTCATCTGAGTGATTCTCTAGCCCTTCGTTAATACGCTGGCGTTACGTTCTTGCGTGGCTATGTGCGCTGTGTGATGTGTACTCGTCTGACTCGGAAAACTTCTGACAGTACCTTTTCACGCCAGGTGTCCGCAGTACTAGTGACACGAATACCTTAGTCGGGTGGGTTCCAGACGTTAAAAGGGATTTCACGTGCCAATAAAGCGTCCCTTTTCTCCCTCTCTGTCTCTTTCTCCTTCTCTCTCTCCTTCCCTTTCTCTCTCTATCTCTCTCTACCTATACATCCAACCTCACACAGAATCCTCCCTCACTTTCGTCCGCCCCTCCCCAAACTCGCACAAAGAACAGTGCGCGTCGGCAAGCACGTTCAAGTACTTTCAGATCTTCGCCTCCAACTGCGAGAAACGTGGCTGTATCAGTGCTGTGTACCGGAAGTTATAACGCCTTTGCAACGAGATGGAGGATGTTGGACCCGACTGCAGTCCTCCAGCCTCTGTAGCTACCTGTGAACTGATCAGGCGCTGGCGGCAGGTGTGCTATCGCTTGTGGGGATGGAGTCTGGAACCAGCAAACCTGCGTTAGGGGTTGCACAGCTCTTTCTCTTTTTCTGTCCCTCCCTCTCTCCCTCCAACTCTCCCCTCCAACTCTCTCATCCTCTCTTTCTCTTCCTGTTCCTCCCCCCTCCATGTTCTCATCGCCACCCTCTGTCTCCCCCATCTCTCTCCCCTCCTGCTGCCCGACCTCTTCCGCCTACCGTGCAAAACCAGCTTCTGTGCTGAGCTGCGTTCACTCGTATCTATAGTCTGTAGGAAACAGGTTGGTGGTGGCCAGCAGACGGGCAGTGTGATGTACGGAAAGGAGATAAAAACGTTTATGCATCTTAGGGTTGGCTTATACGGCTATTCCTGCCTCTTTCTCATACCAAACAAACAAACGAACAAACACCACTAACAAAACAAAAAGGCAAACAAAAAACAAATTAATAGCAAAAATACCCCAAACAAAAAGCCGCACAAACAAAATTTATACCCCCTCAAAACAAACAAACAAACAAACCCAAAACAACAAAGCAAACAACGACAAAAATTCCTTGTTTGTAATTTTAACAGGTTCGAGGGGCGTTCCAGAAAATTTTGATATAAAGCGGGCGGCCCAGTCGCGTTGTTAGTTTATGAACAGTCTCAATGGCCAGGAAACCCAGGCATGTGGGGGGTGAGGGTGGTGGAGAATTTTTATTTCAGTGTTATTCTCTCGTTTTTTCCCCCAGGCTTTCTGATAACTACACACAGTGCCCGCAATGTATATTTATGCAGACTAGAAACACACGCGAATCACCCGTAAATCCCGTATTTTATCGCTTACGATATGCGTTACACGTTTCCTGACTTAAGCGGTTATATATTTTTTTTGGGGGGGAGGGGGTTGGNNGGGGGGGGGGGGGGGCTGCAACAACACTCATATAATCTCCCTAACCATCTCTCTCTCTCTGTTTATGTCTACCTCTCTCTCTCTCTTTCTCTCAGAGTCGTACATATGTGTGCACATATATATATATATCACGTGTATATATATATATAAGCACACAAGCGGGCACAGGTATAGCGTACCATTTCTCTATCTCTTCTCCCGCCACTAGCCCTGGCTCTGACTGCTCTCACCTGTCTCTTTGCCTCAGTAGTTTATTCTTAGCCGTTTAAACACATTATATGCGTGTTTTCTAAAAGTCTTAAACGTTAGAAATAATACACAAGATAACAGAATGTCTATAGCTTGATTTTTGGGGTTTAGTTAGAATTAGGTACACGGAAAACAAGTCCCGGATATAAAGAGATATGTTTTCCGGAGGCCCAGTCTGAGGCGGCCCGTGTCTCAAGGACGAAGGGAGAGATGGAGGGGGGGGGGGCGTGCAAACGTACTTAAGCGTGTGTGCGCGCGCGCACGTGTGCGTGTGTACGTATGCATGTTGCGAGGCGGGAGGGGGTGGAGGTGGAGAACCGAGTGGAAGTACTAGTAACAGCGATAAAGGCGGAAACTTACCTCTCTGCTACGATCCACACACCCCCCAAACCTCATCTTGGGGGCAGGTTTCTCTGCAACGTGAAGCAGGTGGCATGGCAGCGTCTGCTAGCAGATTGCAGCCCGTGTACAGGTGTAGTGCCAGAGAAGTTTATTACAATGTACTGTAAGCAGAGTCGCTTTGGGAAGAATGAACCCACACTAGGATCCTTGTCAGAACGGATTGCAGGAATAGTGGGATCTGAATGCTAAACGACATTTGATCATTTTAGGAGCTGAACCGGATTAAATGAAACACCAACCTCTCACCGGTGTATTACAGGCTTCACACAAAGTGAACTGGTTAGAAGTATATGGACCATAATGTCATGTGATACCAGGTGTGCCGAGACTGGATTCAGGGTCTGTACACTGAAGTCACGTGTCAAATAAAAATTACAGTCGTAAACTAAAAAATGTATAGTAGTAGTCAGTAGTCGGACTAGACTTGTGTTATAAAGAGATAGGTTGCAGCGCTAAGGGGGCCACAGACAAGTGCTCCACCAAAAGTTTGGCCACACAGGCTTGGACAGAAACAGCACAGGAATTTGGCCACACAAGCTTGTTCGAAGTCTGAGCAGCAATCCGCTTTAAGTAGAAGATTATCTTCTTACCCCAAAAGAGTTTTTTCACGGTTGAAGCCTTAGCATAGGTTACTCTGTCGTTGATACAGCCAGATCAGTCAAACGCTAGAACAATGTTTTGTCGTTTGCAATGGATGAGGCAAAATTTCCTCAGTCCTCTGTCTTTTACCGTGGATGAGACAAGTTTCACTGTCAATGGTTCTTGTTTCACTGTTGTTGAGACAGGTTCTCTGTCAACACTTCTTGTTTCGCTGTTGTTGAGACAGGTGTCACTGTCGATGGTTCTTTTTCAACTGTAGTTAAAACTGCTTCAGCTCAAAATACTTCGTCTCGTGCTGTGGACGAGACAGGTTTTACTGTCAGTGAGATAGGTGCGCTGTAGAGATCATTCAGAATCCAGTCTGTGCTTCATCTTATCTGACTTTGGGATGAGAGTTCGCATTTCAGAGCTGAACCCGAAAATTCAGCGATAACACCTATCGCGCTCAAAATATCTCCTTGGCCACAGTTTTGTTGGCGGTGTCATGTCTGGCACGGCTGGCTACAATCGTTTCGGAGATCAACACCCCCCCCCCCATGGGTGACCTGATCTCTTCCGGTATCGTATCTGCAATGTAACTGGCAATGTTGCTTTTGTTTACATTTTATAACATCTTTGGTCCATTTGGGAAGTTAAAAAAAATCTTTGGTAGGTTTGAGGTGATACCCTTCGTGCATTTGATAAAGTATATCTGGTGTATATGGCATTGTATTTTCTGTGTATTATGTGCATGAACTTTGGTTTCTTTGCCAAGTAACCCCATTACATAAAATATAAAGTTACTAGAATACACAATAAAAGTATGACTCTCGGTTATGTTTTGTTTCATAGAGGTAGGGGCATTCCCAGAATACAGTGTGTGAAGTTGTTTACAGACACTTTATGCGTTGTTAGTGCCGAGTGCAGGTGGGCGGGCGGATGATCCTTTGAAATGACAAGATCAGTGAGCGAGATTTAGACTGAACTTTAGTCGTCGCTTTGACTTGACGAGAAGTTTGCACCTAAGATTGTTCTTGGTCAGTTCATGGCGTTTCTGCTGTAGCAGAATATCTAAAACATCATACTGTAGTGAACCCTAAATGGCTGAAACTGTAGGGGAGTTAGCCAGGTATGGTTAGCCAGAGGGGTGAAATAAGGCGATTGCACCTACATAAGGCGATTTCACCTACGAGAAAATAATTTCGCGTAGGTGGAATTGCAGCCAATCGCAAACCGTGATAGTGGCCTCGTGACCTATTTCACCTAGGCGCGATTAACTTCCGTAGATGCGTAATGATGCACACCAAGGTTTAGTTATTTACATCTAGGCGTAATTGTTGGTCAATCCAATTATCCCTTTCATTGCACAGTGTCATTTCGACCATAGCAGCAGGGTAAGTATGGTGACTAATAACTCGGTACCAATGTAAAATACCTCTAAGACTATCCTCGGCTGCTATTTTATTGCGCTATAATACTTTTTAAACCATATGGCACCGTGCAATGAAAGGCTACGACTTACACCTAGGTGTAAATGTTTACGCCTCTACGGAAGTTTCTTGCAGGTAGGTGAAAAAGTACCCGTCCCCACAATCCCGATCTGCGATTGGCTGCAATTCCACAAAGGTGAAATCAATTTCTCCTAATTGGAGTTCGCATTATGTAACCGTCTTGGCAACTCCTGTTCCGAAGAAGACCACTGTGGTCAGAAAGAGAGTAAGGAAATTTTAGAGACGAAGAAAATCTAAATCTCTTCAGTTTACCTTCTAGTTCAATGCAGACTGTCTCGAAATTTCTACGGCGTTTGAGAATCCAATAGAGACTCGCCTTTTGAGTAACATATGTCGTCTTCAGCAACAGGACATGCAGGGCCCACGGGCAAATGTAGGGACATGTCCAAAATAATCTAAATTGAAAGGTTTTATTCTGGATTGGAGCTCTAAAGAAACAAGAAAGAAGGTAAGTTGTAGAATTGAGCTGTCAAGTGCACCAAATCCAAAATTCTCGGCATCATGTTGATCAGTTTGTAATTTTTCTCCTCCTCCTCTGCCAGTCACGTTGATCTTCTCATCTAACGCAGCGCGTATCTCGGGCCGCACACTGGTTGCGTCATCTGCTTGGCTGACTTGCCAGACTCCTGGCTGGTGCTTCCGCACTTCCGCGATCTATTTTGAGCCGTCGCTACATGAATCATTTCAGGAGCTGGACACTTTGTTTGCTTTGTAGAATATACAGGAATGCAAATTTCAAGACTACCTGAAGCTGTCTAGCACTTACATCGACACCTTTACATAGTACAGACTCGCAGAGGCTTGTTCAGCATAACTATGTTTCTGGGACTGTGTTCTGTCTTTGGAGCCAAATACGTTTAATGTCCATTTAGCATTGAAATAATAGTATTAAATATAGCATCGAAGAGGTAGTTAAAAGCTTTGAGGGAAGATTTAACTTTTGACTTTCGAGGCGTCCTTGATTCGGCCTGACACAAGGTGTGGAGATATCGACCACCGTTTCAAAAGCAAGAAGATCCGATTTCTTGTCTTTTGTTCTCTGGGCACCAGCGTGATAGGTCAGCGCAACAAGTTTGGCCGATGTCAGGCAGTCGTGGGACCCGCGTCTCGTGACAATATACCCACATGACACACGTACACTGTTTCTGGCCAGCAGCCACCACCACCACTAGATTTTTTTTACACGTATTCCTCACCTGCTTTATCTTTGCACTTGAGCTTTTGTTCAGCAGTGGGTCCGCTACCACTGATGGACCGTCTGCTTGACTACGGAGGCGACATCACATCCCTGCGTCGATCAGCGACTGCTGATATGCGTCAGCTTATCGGTGATGCCCAAATGGGGAGCGCCTTCTTGCGGCCCAAACCTCTGGGACCGACGCCAGAGGAAGTAGTAACCGTTCCGGTCAAGCGACCCAGGCGAGACACAAAGTCGTGTGCAGTGGACCGGAGCGTTCCTTCTTTGAAGCTCCCCTTATCGGCGACAAGCCTTGCAGCCTCCCCGCTTCGGCGTGTGGCGGGAGAGGGTGAATTCAAGCCGCCAGATATCAAAGTTTGTCTTGGAGCCGGAGGAAGGGGGGAGCACACCCTAGCCCGCCCCTCCACCGCAACCTACCCCTTCCCTCCCCTCCAGCCTCTTCAGGCCGGAGTCCAGACCAAAGTCTGAGGTAAAGCGGCGAGATGACTAAGCACACCAACCACCACCGACGGCCGCGCAGTCACCGGATGGTGAGTGTTGTTTGGGGGCCGGAGGAGGGGTGCGGGGAAGGGGAAGGGGGGAGGGAGAAAAGCTGCAGCGGAGCTTGGAGCACGGCGAAGGTGGGGGTGGGGGGGGAGGGAATGGACTCCGTCGGGTACATCTGGGTTAGACACCGCCAGGAAGGAACGGCCCAGCGTGTTGGCGGCACTGCAGATCGTGCGTTGCAGCACACGTTGAGTCAGACTGTGCAGAGATTAGCCCTCCCCTCATCCCTACCCCGCTCCCCCCCCCCGCCTTCCCCACCTCCCCGAGCAGAGAACGCACAGCCCTTCGTGCGCATGTCCCGGCGAGGGCGCTGCAGACCTTTCTCCTCAAGTCTACTTCTAATCGCTTCACTCATCCACCGAAAATCTCCCATTTTACCTTCCCTTCCACACCGATACAGCCTCCATCCCCCCCCCCTCACGCAAACTGCCTGTCCTTCCTTTCTTTTTCTTGCCCCGCCCCAACCTGCCACCCCCACCTGCCCTACCCCACCGCCCCCTCCCTTAGCTGGCAAGGGGCTTGCGCCTGGCCTGTACTCAGCACTCGGCGTGGCGTACGGGTCTGGAATGGTCCTATGACGGCGGTGCGTGCTGACGAGTGGATGTGCTGGGACCATGACGGCTCGGAACGACGCGCTTTCTCGGGTGTAACGGATCCTGTGACCTTGGGAGATGAATTTCCGCGGTGTGTACCACCATCAGTACGCCGAAGCTGTGCCTGCTGCCGCAGCGGCCTATCAGTTCTGCGCGGAGGACGTTCAAGACATTCACTGGGTAACTACGCCTCTCCTCCTGCTCTGCATGTCAGTAGGGTGTTGTTGTTGTTGTTGTTTTGATTTTCCTTGTTTCGTGCCATGCCTGCACGCTGCTGGAAGTTCGTGTTTGCTCAGCAGATGCTGTGGTCGCGATAACAGATTGGTAACAGAGTGTTTATTTGTACTTGGAGCATTGTATGTGGACTCTGGAATATGTCCTACCCTTGTTAGTTTTGAAGTTAGTAATATGAAATTGCCGCGCAGCTGTGCGATAGACCCCTAAAGTTTGTGTTAATGCAAGTTATACGAGATGCCTATGCTTATACTTGGAAAACAATCTGTGAATTCGACGTGCTATGTAGTGGCTATGTGAAATATCCTGGCAGCCGGTGCTCGTGTTAGTGATATGAAAATGAATCTACCGCTTAACCAGCTGTTGATATGAATTCATTCGTGTAGCAAAATTCGTTGTGTCAACACAAAAACAGCCAGGTACCCAACAGACGAATTTGGGAAAAGTACAGTAGTTTTGTTTCTGGTATTTGCGTAGTCTACTTTTCTGCATTCTTTAGCAGAGTTGAGTGCTGAAAGAGGGACAGTCTTTGCGATGGTTAGCTCTGATGACGCTCTGTCTTCTTAAGATATGAATTCACCTCTGTCATTGTTTGACACATAATAATAGGCGCCTGTAGGGTGGCTGACGAAAGGTAGTGTGATTGGGACTGCCTCTGCATTTCTTTGCAGACGGCTGCCGCTTTGAAACAGATGCATCATCGTCACCCGTACGTGGGTCTTGAGTGGATGTGATCTGTGACCTGTGGCATGTCATTTAGTGCAGGATCAGGCTACTCAGTGCGGACTAGAGTTCCTTCATCCTTTGCTTGTGCCTTGTAGTTATCTTTTCCTTTATTTTCCTCCCTGTGGGACCAATCGTTATAGCAACGCTATAGAAACTTGTTTCCTGTATCTGCGTGTGAATGAAAGGAATTTGCAGAAATCGGGTGCGCTAGGACACGGGCTAACATCTTAAACGACAAGCAAAGTGGAACAAGTTTCTTATTTGTGTTTTTTCTCCCATGTTCAAGCTCTACCAGCGATAGTGAATACTTTTATTGAGAGTTCGAAGAAAGCCCACAATACTTGATTAAGCCTGAGAACAAGTGCACACATTTTTTATTTATCGTCTGGGCACAATGAGCAACAGGTCTTAGAAAGAATATTTTTTAACGATGCTAATTTCAGTTTACAAGAAAACGAAATACGGTGCGCTTGACCAGTGAAAGGTCACCACATGCAAATAAGGAAGGCAGGGTAGGGAGACGTGTGGTTAGATGCTGAGAGAAACGGGACACCTCAAGCCAGCATCTCTGAAGCTGTAAGCGAAGACTCGTTTAGGCAAAGAAAAAGATGAAGGTTTTTTTTTGTAAGACCGGGACTGATGTGATTACAGCGTGTAATTATTATGCTCCAGACCCAGACATTGTGTCCCCGGAGTAATATAACGAGCGGAAGAAACAAACAGCTCCACCA
>SMGT01016058.1:89534-102472 GCA_004794575.1 Lanistes nyassanus
CCCCCCCCCATGACTTATTGTTAAAGATGATGTTGCTGCTACTCTTGATCATGCGTCTGTTTGTTGAATGTTGTCACATGATTAATATTTGTTTACATTATAACCCATAGGTTGCTCAGCGAATCGTCACCCACTCTGATGCCAGCACTCAAAATAAACACTCGTCCCGTCCCATTGGAAGCCCCCGCACTATCTAACATGACTTTTATCAGATAGGGAATCTGTCTCCAGCAAGCTGGCTGCATTGAGACAGAAGTCACAACGTCGCTGTGCCCTGGCGATAAAAGCTCTGGTCAGTTACAACAGACATTGGGGTGAAGGACACGAGTTAGAGGGAAGGGTACGAGTTAGAGGGGAGGGTACGAAGATCACGGTGCGATGCAGTGACAAAAAAGACTTCGTGACATGTACACAGGTAAACAAACGTAGAACCAACACGTGCGACTGCGTGGCGAATGTGAAATGTATGTTGTAGCGCGTACAACTGCGACCAAGTATGCTGCAGACTTTATTGCTGGGGACACCCCCTCCCTTCCTCTTCTTTTCGCAACTTCTGCCTGCTGTCTCGCTCTTTTTCTTCTTGAAACATTAGTCTTTTCTGTTCTTTTTGTTGTCAGTCGGAGGTGGTGGCGAAGGAGGCCTTGTTCCCTCACCCCCTCCCCCCTTTGTTCCTTGTGCAAAGCCATTTCACGGCCTTTGTGAAATGGAATGTAGAGCATCTGAATTTGAGAGTTCGAAATCTCGTCTTTTCTGTGTGTCAAACCCTCGCCGCTCCAACGAGAGAGGGGCGTTGCTATTTATAGGAAAGTCTCAAGGCCCTGTATGCATGGAAACGGCATTAAATTTATTCCCGAATAGCTGATATTTTCTGTCTCCAAAAAACGCTGCTTCGGCGAATTTGGAATATTCGCTTCTGGGATGACGGAAAAATCTAATTATTACGAATAACGAGGGGAAAATAAGCTATTCGGTGTTCGTCCATGGGAAATTAAAGGAATTTACTTCTGTCATGTCGAATATTCTGTAAGAAGTAAGCTGTCCGGGGTTCTTGCATACGGGGCCTGTTGTGCACAGGTGTCTGCAGGCGGTTCTGTACCTACCTAATAACTGCTCACGGGGGCCAGGTCACGGGTGTACGGGTCTGTGAGGTTTTTTTTTTTTTCAGTCTGGTTCTGTACGGTCGGTGGCCTGTATTCGGCTCGCCATTAAATCGCGACAAGATACCTAGCGTCAACCTTGACCCGGCTGTTCACTTAAAAAAATTATTTGGAGCGGGGGTAGGGAGGGAGTTAATCTAATCACCTGTGGAGTTAAAGTCTGTCTCGTTTTCTGTTTGGTATTTGACGAATGTTTTCAGCGCTCTGATTTTTGCTTTACATTTAAGTAAAGGCAGAGAAGGTATGAGACAGAGAGAGGACAGACGGGAATATAGCCAGCTAACCAAACATTAGCATTTATTTCGTGAAAAGAAGTGTGTATTCAATGATTATAGAATGCATTCTATAACTAAAGAATTGGTTCTATTGTTTAGAATTTTTTTCTATAATTATAGAATTGATTCTATAATAAAGAATCAATTCTATAATTATAGAATCAATTCTTTAACTAAACCATTGTAATTCTATAAAGACAGTTTATTCTATCTATACTATGAGCAGAAAATGTTAAAAAAAATTCATTCTTTATATACAATTGAAGGCTACAGTTATAGAATGAATTCTTTTTATACCATGCCAATTCTTTACGAACACGAGGCCAGGCCAGCGGTTTATTTCGGTGCCAAGCGGCCCTCAGCCGCGCTTACCTAAACCGATACAGCTGATCAAAATTTAGTTAAAGAACGTAATTAATAAAGAACAAATGAGGACAGAGCGCTATAAATCATCAAATGATAACTCCAACTAAGTACTGGCAGCGCTAGACACAACCGCATGCTGACGTATGTGCCCAAGGGAGCTTATCGTACCCAAACAAGTAGCAAAGAGAGAGTCGAAAGTAAGGAACGTGCCAGATCTTCAGATCTAAAGAACATATGTAAAAGTTAAGCACACAAATAGAAGCTACACATTGATGGAGTCTTGATAATCCCTCAAAAGGCCCTTCGTACATGCTTAATTATTGTTGTTACTCATTGGGTATGAAGGTGTTTGACGCCCATCGTCTGCTAACGCGGTAGCCAGCCACTCAAGCGACCATCCAATCGGGGCCAATCGCACCGTGTCACGGCCTTCACCCTGTGCAGCACGAGGTACGTTAGCAGACGACGGGAGCCAATCACCTAACTACAATTTAAAAAAAACAACAACTACTCATTTACTAAAGCGCATTTAGAGTAATTATTATGAATCTGTCATTCAGATGCTATTTGTGTGCTTAACTTTACACATTCTTTAAACGAACTTTGATATGCAGTATGTGTGTAGTATCCGTGTAGGTGAATACACTGTTAGGGGGCCCCCTAAGGGTCGCTTGGCACCGAAATAAATTCCTGGCCTCGTTTTCGTAAAGAATTGGCATAGTATATTATAGAATCCATTCTTTAGCTGCAGCCTTCAATTGTATATAAAGAATGAATTCTTTGGCATTTTCTGCTCATAGTATAGATAGAATAAACTGTCTTTATAGAATTACAATGGTTTAGTTACAGAATTGATTCTATAAGTAAAGAATTGATTCTTTAACTAAAGAATTGGTAAATGGATGCAAGTTGGATTGGTCTGAATTCCGCACCTCCGCACTAAAGAGCTACCAATCTCCAACCAGTCAGGGGGCGCGCGATGCGTTATGCACCGCACGGTGCTATTAATGTCTCCTTGTAACAGAAATGATTAACCTGCGTGCTCACACACACACACACACGGTGAAATAGCTTCCGTGTTCCCCACTATTTTTGTCTCTCTCACCCCCCCCCCCCCAAGTACAAATAGACATAAAATTACAAGTGTTAACATCCATGCACGCATTCATTTTTCAAACACTTAGACAGGGACGGACGGACGGGTGGTCAGACAAACTCACCAGCCGACTAAATATTAATTACAAGCGCACAATAAATGCTTGCTGAACTAGTCAAACATTCCCCATCACGAACAGTTATTAATTAAACACACGCATCGATCAGTTACTTGTGCTCAAGCGATGCCCAGCAATATAAGTGATGTATACAGTTTCCGCCGAACAATAATACTGGTAAATATTCATCCACACCCCTCGGCTGGTTACGAAGATGCGGTCTGTAATTCTGGGAGCGTAAACTCAGTAAAAGTTGATTGTCCTATCAGGCTTATATCGATCTCTTTCGATCAGAAATCTCTGCCCTCCAGCAGTGGTGATTCCATCAAAGTGCTGTCGTCGCTGAGCAAACATCATCGGCAACTGAAACAGAAAAAAAATCTTCCATGTGGGACCAAAATGCCACGTGACAAAGGTTTGTTATTAAACCAGGCGTATTTTCTGGTCTGTGATGCAGCTGAAGTCACGATGGCATTCAGAATGTGTCACGTGGTACTCCAGGCATCTAAACCATTCAGAACTGTCTGGCACTATCCAAGGATTTTGTAAAATTGGGCTGCCTCGATAGGCGATCGCTAGGGGTCTCCATTATCTTGTCTACTTTGGTTCTTTTCCTATCTTAGATTTTATCCTGGTGCCGATAATAGCCACACAGAATGATTTATATGCTTAAGTGTTGTTGCAAAACGTAGATGCCTAGTCGCGATGCCACCAAAAGAGGGGTTGACAAAACTGAATACCCACGCAGTTTTCGGGCAAAGTCTGACCCCACACCCCAGAGGAGACACGGACACTCCTCATATGAAAAGGTTGCACGAAACCATAGGTGAATGCAGTCAAGCGTGAACGGGTGTGCCGAGGTTCCAAGCGATCGATCTGGAGCCAAGCCAGAGGCGCGGACTTGCAGTGTAGGGGGCTTAACGAGTTTATAGTTTATGCAGCCTCACAGAGCTGTAGGGGTGTGGGTAGTTACTTTGTTGGCGTCCGATTTGTGAAGAAGGCGAGGGACTGGCTTCGAATGACATAAGGAGGATTAGGTGACAGCTCGATATCTTCAGTCATGAGGAAGTGAGGAAATTTCCCTTTAAACAAAATATTCACACTTAAGACGATTCCCCCCTCCACGGTTTTCAACAACTCTTGATAGTATTTCAAGAGACATAATATTTCTTTCCCTTGTGGACGAGCGCTCTGTGTACTGTGGTGCGCATTTACAAACATTAACTGGACTGTGTGCTGTTGGTGCGCAGATCGGTGCATGCACGTGTGTGAGAGTGGAGGATGAGAGAAAGACGCACGCACGCACGCACGCACGCATGCACGCACGCACGCAGTGAAGGTTGGGAAGGGATTACCAAATGCCAAATTAGCCAGAAATGACACAAGTTACGCCTAGCTAGTCACACGGCAAACTCAGCCACGTTAAAGGGATCTTCGTCCGACAGGTAGGCCCGCACATTTTATCACGCGCCGCTGCTGCTGTTGCTGCTGCTGCTTGCGGTGATTCGCTTTCTGCAATTTTCACGGGGTACTGGAATGAACTCTCCGCTCGTTTCCTTGGTCATAGATGACAGCCTGTCCGCTCTGTCTGCTGTCTCGCTTACTCGACGTGCGTGTCTTCCTATGTGCGCGTGTGTGTGGGGGGGGGGGGGGCGTATGCACTGATGCATATTTTGGGAGTTCGGCAGAAAGGTTCTGTTACAAAATAGACGACATTGCGTAAAAGCGATCCTCCAATACAGTACCCTTGCTGGTGAAGAGGGAAAGATGGGAGATGGTCAGGAAAGGGTTACCGGTGACTTAAAAAATCTTCCGAGGAAAGCTCACAGATTGTAAAGTTACGAGACAAATAGACGCATTGAAAGATTTACAAGTTTAAAGAGGTACCTGCCATTCAAAGTACGTAAGATCAGAGATTACTGGTACTGGCCGTCTAGGGTGTGTTGGTATATTTCTGACTGTAGCAGGAATCTGTGTACACAGATGTAATAATACATGAGGCCTTTCTGGAGTGTGTTCTTTTTGTTTCAGGGAGTGGGAATGTTTCGTTGGGAGGTAGATGTGTAGCCTTGTGTAAGGATTGGACCATGCATTCTTATGCACGTCTGTGTGTTGGTGTTTTGTAAATGGAGGACCAAAGTGTCTGTCGATCGTCATGCACAGTTCGCGTGTCGGAATGGGGTGAGAATGTGTGAGAAAGGGTGTCTTTCGCCTCCGTAATTGTATAAATCACAGCCTCTTTATTTACGTGTTCCTGAAAAAAACCTTGAAATGATAATGTGCATTTATCTGATGATGGTGCACTGAGGTGCGCAACACTTTTAAAGATTTCCTTTCGCACTAAGCAGCGACGCCGTAGCAAAACCACACAACTGTGAGGCGATGATAAACCAGAACTACTCAAACAACACTAGGGGTCAAGTTCACATGCATGCGTAATTCTCCGAAAAGGTCCATATGCATCTGTACATATACACAGTCCTAGTGTTCCTTCCCTCAGGCCCCGTATACCCCTTTATATTTTTCCTATTGATCTTTGCACAAGGCTGGTTAATTACAGAGAGGTCGACCGGTGCATGCCGGAGGACCCTGAACTGTTGTCACGCGAGGAGGGCTCCTGTGGGCGGCAATCCACTCGATAACATAATCCTTTTCTATTCAGGTGGGGTCGAGGTTTAGGGGCCATAGCAGGACAATAGCTGCTCTTATATCACGTGCGTCGGCAAGTCTAAAGGCATTCGTATCTGTAAATGTTTTGTTGACAGCTGTAAGTCTTAGACTGTGCAATGACTGGTACTTTCTGCCCTTGCAACGATGGGCCCAGCCTTGGAACTGTCTGCAGTCACGCACAAGACAGGAGGTCAGCCTGTGTAGTTTAGTATCTTGCCATGGACATAACATTCCTTGAGCGAATCGGTGTGTGTGAGCGTGGAGTGGGGCGAGGGCTTTAGACAACTTCGACTATATTCTCCCCCTTCACTCTTCAACTAAAACCATTGGGCATTGAAGACGAGCTGCATTGCGCACCAGATACAAGTGAAAGAGGTCAACTAATCCAGCAATTTACCACTTAACAAGATTTCCTTTTTATTAATTCAATCCAGTGTTCTTTACAGTTACGCGTTATCTTTATAATGTCGAGGAGGGGAACCTATTGGAAGAAAGAACTACTCCAGTGACATTAGTTTAGTCTTTAACGCAGGAGGTTGGAGGAGTTCTTTGCGACTGTTTTCATACGACTTGTTGGAGCCGTGCGAACCCTTCATAAAGAAGTTTTGTTTCTGCGCCTCCTGTCGTTTGACTGCTGTTGCTGGTGTGGGTGGAAGCTATCCATAGAGGCAGAATCCGAAAAGAAGTCCTGGAAGAAAATCTAATTAGAAGCCCATCCCTTTCCGCCTCATTCCTTCATCCACCCCCTGCAGCCACTCTCCAGAAATCTAATCTTGATAAAAGGCCTCATGTATTATTACATCCCTCGGAGCATAATGAAAGATGCACCTACACCATCTCATAATCACCAACAAAGCACAGAGTGACGGACAGAAAAAAGCAAAAGATTACGGACAAACACATCAATGGCTGCAAAATAATCATTCTAAAAGCTCCAACTTATACTTTTCATAACAATCATAGAATTTATGTCTTTTTTGAGGTAGCATCCGTAAATTTCACAGTTCATAACGTTTGAAACATTCATAAAATTCCACGGCCTATCGTGGGGTGGGGTGGGGGGAGATGGAGGAAGGGAGAGTGGAAGAGAGATAATGAGCAGGCACGACGGCCACTCCACTCCACTCCCCTCCCCTCCAATCGCCCCGACACCACAG
The DNA here is from genome assembly GCA_004794575.1 of Lanistes nyassanus. Classification (NCBI taxonomy): domain Eukaryota; kingdom Metazoa; phylum Mollusca; class Gastropoda; order Architaenioglossa; family Ampullariidae; genus Lanistes; species Lanistes nyassanus. The sequence goes on from SMGT01016058.1 coordinate 96,374, forward strand.
GAGCTTGGAGAAGACCGGGTGGGTCTACTGCGGAAGTGAAATTCCACACGCATGAACAGCGATAGTGGCAGCCGCCGCCTGTAGTCTTGACTGGAAGCGGCAGTACAGTCGACCCTCTAGTCTCTTATCGAACCGGGGAAACGACTCAAAACGGAGTCGTGTTGCTCAAACTCCCGGCAGCCGACGCATCATGACGTCATTACGACGCTACACAGTCGTGTTTACTCCAAGGAAAGGCTGATTATTACAAACGTGTACATGTCTATGTTTTCTTTCTTAAATTCTACCAGAACATGGGATCTCTATTGTTTCGGGGAGCAGTTTGGGCCGGTTCGCTGTAGCACGTTCTTGGTGTTCGTATTCATGAGTCTAGGGTCGCAGGGGTCACGACTCTACATCCACGTGTTTAGCGAGTCTGTGAATCGTGATGAGATGTGACTGGTCGCGTTACACGGCAAATGCTAACGCATCTCTCCCCCTTCCCCCCTTTCTCTCGCACACACACACACACACGTGCTGCCCTATTCCTGGAGTCAATCAGTGAACTGTCACGTGCTTCTGACACAGTTTGGGGACATTTGCCAGGTTTAGGACAGAATGTACCATTAGAAAGATTTTAAAATGCTTCTTTAGTTCTTTTAATAGCTACGGCTTAGCCTGACTTCAGTATGAAGTTCTTACAGTACGTCAAGGAGCAAATGAGCCGTGATCACAGTTATCTGGAGCGTAGCTGCAGGCGGTAATAGGTAGCGAAACGGGACCGTATTTAGGGGGCTTGTCGACACTGGCACGCGGGCTACGTGAACCCAGAACCTGGCAGCTCTGTGTATACACAAGAGTGCCGGCCTGTGCGCGCCTGCGTGCGTCCATGCGTGAGTGGAATCTACTTCCCAATACCACATCCTATTACCGTTTCCGTGTGCCTCTTTGTGCCAGCGGCCCCTTCAGGCCAAAGTTCCCCGCCTTCACTGAGCACAACCTGACGTGCATGGCCATTTTGTAGTACAGGGTAAACAGGAGGCAGCGGGGTCTCGACTTTGGTGTAACGGCAGCTTTTGTTTGTTGCATTTTCTGTCGCTGTTCAGTGGGACTGCACTAAGAAACCTGTTCCAGAAGCCTGTAAGTTCCTTTTGAAGTCTTTGGAAATGTAGCACGTGCGTGGAAGTGTACCGAATAGATTGCGCAGTTTATCGCTTGCCGAATATCCTTGCACCCATCTCTGAGCTCGTGTGTTGCATGATCTTCCTTTCCCTGTTGTGTGTTCTCAGACGTAGACAGGTGATGGTCCTCTATTTTTGACTGTATTGACACGTGACCCGACGCTTGGTAGAAATGTGTGCTGTTATTGAAGGGTGTTGTTCCTGCATGCGTTCACACTGCAGACTGGAATCTCGAACCCGAGGTGAGATGTGATGTGTAGCATTGTGCGCAAGGTGGAGAAAGAGGAAGGGAAACTGGTAAAGAAGGCACGATTAGCCCGCATCTTGCCCAGTACTCACAGCTGTACCTATCTCTTGGGCAGGAACTGCGCATGTCGAGATGAGAAACGTGAGCTCAAAAGCAGTATCCGGTGATCTCCGCAGTTGGCTTGATGCAGACGTTATCTAGAGAGTTGTCTGCCCGCAGTTCTTGACGCTCGCAGCGATAATGAGAGCATAATGAGAGTGCTTGTGTGTTGCGCGACGTGCGTCTGGGAAGAGTGATAGGCGGTGCGGTTTGCAGATAAGCTGTTTGTGATTGTGTAAGAACACAGGCTGCACTGTCCGTTCGGCAAGACCAGGGTGTTATTACAGCCTTTTTTTTTTTAAAAAAAGGATTGAATATGAATAGAGTATTTGCAACTAAACTGTCTAAAGGCAGACAAAGTTTGTGCGGTGCGACACTGCATAACCTAAATGTAGGATGTTGGAGTTAAGTAGCGGTTATAGGATGCAAGTGTATCATCATATATCTTGTAAATCTTTGTGGTTTGAAAGCGAAGGATTTTGTGCGGATAAGCACGTCTTGGTTAGCACTGCTGTGTGGAAGTGATTAGTTCACGTGGAAATGGCCGCCAGTAATCTTTTCGCTAAGTAAATGGCTCTCAGAGTTGTTGCAGTTATTTCGACTGGTTATTAACACGACGATGTCGTCAAGATATATAGATGACGTCAGCAAACCCCGCCGTGTAGTTCAGTCGTTAAGTCTTTCTGACGTCAAGACCGAGCGATTAATGTTGGGCGATCAGAAATGAACTCGTTGGTAGACATTGTAGAAGTTATTTGGAGAACTTAAGTGAACTGATTTTCTGTTATTGATAGTCCTCGAAAATAAAGTAAGATTCGAAGAGCGTTTACTCACAGCTGCATTACTTATACGTCTGGATATGAAGAGGCAAATTTTTTTTCTGGGTGGGTGGGTGAGCGTGAGGGGGTGAAGGGTCCAGAGTAGTGATACTTTGTTATAGTTTATTCGAGATGTTAGTGAAGACATGCCCGAATTAACAGCTCTAAATATAGATTACACCATTTTGTGACAGATTTCAACCACGTATGCAGGAGATGGATGGGAGATAATAAATTAGAGCAGCTAACAGATGAAAATCGCAATAAAAGTCTTTCACGTGTACTTCTCGTTGGTCTTGAAAAGATTAAAGCATTGAAACATTTTAAAACACAAAAAATAACTCACAAGACACACACACACAGCCAAACTGTAGTTATCGTGCTCGTGGGGAGCTAACAAGTAAGGAAATCTGTAAGGCAAAGATAAGTTGCTCCCCTTCTTGCAGACGGGGAAAAATTTTGTTTCTTGTTAACATGGGTGTTTCGTTTTTGACTAACAAAATGAGTCCCTGGGTCGGTAGGAAGCTACGGATGTAAACACAGCTGGTCAACCGCTGCGCTAACAAACGCGGGAGGTCTAGCAGGGTAGGTCAGCAGAGTTAAGCAGACGCCTTATTAAGTCTTGCCTGTTTACATTTTGTCATATGAAACTTCCACTGACCCACTACTGCTATGGTCAGCAGCAGCGAGAAACCGACGACTGCTGTGGTCGCGGCAGCTACAAACGAGCGGGAGTGCGATGTGGAAAGCCTGGTAGTGGATACCAGGTGTGAGCGGCATGCGTGCTGATTCACTGGCCGATAATTTCTTATGACGGATGTGACGCAATGTTATAGTTGGTGTCAGGACTATCGTGACGGGTTCTGCGATCTGTATGCTGTTCGAGATGCTGTGCCAGGCACATCCTACTCTTCCTGATGTGCCAGGCACTTCGGCGTGCGGCATGCGTGGTGTGACACGATCTGTGTGCTGATTGAGAGGTCACGACCTAATGTATTTCCCGTGTGTCACACGCCCTGTATTGCGATGACTCGCATGCAGTGTGCTGCAGAGGGCTGTGCACACTGCTGCGGCGTCTAGCGTATCCCATGCATTTCTGTGTAGAGGCCATGTGTCAGTCACGCACGAAGACAGACAGACAGACAGACAGACCAGACGTTGACCAATAAAGGCGACGCCCAGAGATTTACGGTTGACCTCGGCTGGCGTGACGGCAGGAAAGCGCCCAATCTTCTTCATGCTTACCTGCATTCCCCGCTTGATAAGCCTTTTATGTTCCTTATCAGAACATCCCAGGCGAACCCACAGACAAGCCTGCTGCGATGTATTGGCCGTAACTTCGTTTTTCTTCTCTTGCAAAAAGCCCAGATCATATTTCCTCCTTGGATGGTAAGAAATGTACATTAGCTATGTATGCACCGCATTGACAGCGCCGCAAACAAAATCTCGGTCCAGGCGTGAGTAATGTCAGCATTAGCCGACGATTGGTAACTTTTATATTAACATAAGAAACGATGAGTGAAATTCTGCAACCAGAAACCAGGCATTTCATGTTGTTTTCACGCTGTGGCGAACGGATTCCAACTATCTTAATCGTTCATCCGGTTCAGATGTGACATGAGACTGACGATGTAGCGAAATGCTGAAAATATCTCAGTTCAGAGATTAACCAGGGAATTTTATTATTAAAAAATGGCAAACGCTACACGAGGGCTGATACTCAGTACACCTGTAGTTAATATCTCGTCGTATGGCGGAAAAACAATTAATACAATTCAATAAGTGTAAGAGGTTTTTTTTTAGGAATTCTTTTTAAACGAAAGCGTTCTAGATCAATGTCAAATGCGCTCTGTTTCAGGAATGAAAATTAATAAGACTTCTAACTTGAACACTTCTTGTTAATGGCGTAACTTTACCAATTAGATGACAAAAACAAACAAGCAAACGAACACAAACTAATGAACGAAAGCACACAATTAAAAAGCATACAGCTTTTGCCATCATACAGAATGGGTAAATTTTAAACGGAATAGCGAAGTTCCAACGAGGAGGAATGTGGACGCCATGTTTGGGTTAGCCATGTGTTTTCGAGGGTTGGTTAGTTGTCAACGTCAAGTCACTAACAAAGGCTGTATCTCGACAAGGGAAGGAGGGGAAAAGAGGAAAGCGGGGTTCGCGTAGAAACCCCGTGACCACCCCCTACCTCCCTATGAACAGGTGCCACATCTGGGAATGCACGCGCGTCAGACACAAAATACAAAGCCACAACCCTCTGCTTCCTTACCAAACCGTCCCGTGTTCAGAGTGAAAACAAGAGACCTGGCATTTGGGTCTGTAACGATGTAGCTTCCAACCTGCTTGACAGGAATGGAACATCACAGCATGCCGGTGTTCAGCTGGGGAGTCGGTGGCTTGTGGCGACATAAAATCTCCACAGGAGAGGAGAACCGGAGGCTTTTGTTCGGATCCTGTGTTAAAAGAAGTCGTCTGGTGGCCAATACTTAAAAAAAAACCGCACACACTGGAAAACGGGGTCCCGTCTATTGCTTAGGCATTTCTCGCATGATGTGGTAGCTGCACTTTGTGCTGGAGCGTGCCATCTTGGCATCTGTGGACGTACCCCTAGCTGGTGACTCACTGTAAAACAAACAAAACCAAAAGAAACCGTTCCAGAGTTGGATAAACACTAATGAGAGGACCGTTTGGTTTATTATATATAGTTGGATCTTACGGACTTAGAAGCGAGTGACGCGCATGTTTGCAACAGAGGCGGGAAAGCGTTCGCAGGACTTTGCAAACACAGCAAAACTTTTTTTTAGATCGCAGTTTTTATTGCACGCAACCCGGGAGGAAGTGGAACTAGATGAGTCAGCACATTTCGATGCTGACGATACTGCAGGGAACTTAATTCCGAGTGGATCAGGGCGTGAGCTGGAAGCTGGAAGTGGAGGGAAAGCGAAAGAACCGTCTAGCGGTAATTGAAAAAGAGATGTTGTGTGTGTGGAACGTGTTTTGTTGCACCTGCTGAACCAGGGGATCAAAGAGTAGGGCGCCAGTGCACCGCGTGAGGAGGCGGGCAGATGAGCACTTCGCCATGGAGCCTGTCACGGTGTCATGGTGAAGCGAGGGTTTAAACCGCTGCCACCAGAAGCGCGGGATGGTGAGGGTGGAAGCCTTTGTTACTAAAACACCGTTCTGCCTTCCTTCTCTCGACTAACCTCAGAAATTTAGTCCCCGATGCAATTTTAAAAAAATCTTTTATATCTGTTGACTGCAGTCAAAGACTGCAATCCTGGCGTTAGGTGCTGCACGCTAATTGGTTCGTTTTTTTAAAAAAAAAACTTGCCTGGCTGGAGCCTTTCCTTCTGATCAAAGCATTCTGTACGTTTCATATCTGTGATTGCTTATCACGTTTTACGTACACGTTTGACTTCAAATACTGTCACAAAATAATTCTTATCTCTAGTCTATGTGAGCGTAGCCATTGCTCACACCCGCCAACGCATTAAATGTTCTTCTTTGCATTATCAAACCCACTAAAGTCGTGCTTAATTACAAAACAATACTCAGTAATTTAATGGCGCCAGCTACACTCGCTGACCACAGCACTGAATGGTGTTGGCACAAACCTGTCCCGCAGGCGACGTTTGTCGGGTATTGTCCTGCAGCCTTCAATAACATTCCGGCACCAAAAATGTCTCCCCCCCCCAAAAAAAAAAAAAAACAAAACAAAAAAACATGAGCCGTGGGGAATTGAAGGTGGACAGACGTCTAG
>SMGT01016058.1:104124-128908 GCA_004794575.1 Lanistes nyassanus
GCTGGAGTCTTCCTTTTGGCAAGATGGCGACTGAGGTCCGTAGGCTAGCACGTGGTCGCTTCACTGGGTCTCTTCCTAGGTGCACGTCCCTCTCTGTATGTGACCCTCTGTTCTCTCTCTCCTCCCTCTCTCTCCCCCCTCTGTCTAACATTTTTACCTCCTTATGTAGTAAGCGTTCTCACGCACCACCCTCAAGTAAACCGGTTCTAGCCAGACTAGCGAGAGCATGGCGACTTCCATAACCAATGGCGTAGCATTACCCCTAACTAAGTGTTCGGAAAGGGCGGAGCGATTAACCTGGCGATGACGTATCTCTCCCCTGCTAGCTTACAAAGGGAGGAGCTAAAAGGCTTACCTAGGAGTGACAGGTAATAGCCTAGGGTGACATGTGACACTAGGGTCCGTTTTTTTCGATCAGCGGGTTTTGAGCAACGTGTGTCGGTGCATACCTTACATTCTTCTTTGTTTGTCTGCTTGTCAGTTTTTTTTTGTCTTGATTTCCACGTTGTAGTTAGTGCGCGCGAGCGTACGTGTGTGCTTGTCTGTGCGTCTGTTCATGTACGTACAGGTGTATTAAAGAGTGCTGGTCATTCCGCACGCCGATTCATATCCCATGATCAGACGATCGCGTGCCTTTGAGCTGTCTCAGCACTGATGATGTCATTGACCACGCAGAGCAGGAACTGGTGTTCTAAGCCCTTGATGGTGCCACTGGCTCTTGTTTCTGAACGCGTCCGACCAAGCGCGAATGGTATCAGGCTTGCCTATCGACCCCAGATTAAGCGTACCTACACCTCGCAGAATGATACTTTAAAGTCATATTTTAGATAAAGGGTTGATAAAGTCAGTCGGCAAAGGATCCAGGCACAGACGCAAAACCTTTTTTTTCCCACTGTTACGATTCTTCGGGGGACTTTACAAGAAATGTGATATTACAGTTAGCACTTGTCACACCAGTTGATTCACACCACACAAATGCCGGTTACGCGCAGAGATCTGGAGTTGTCCCCGCTAGCCTATAATTTTCTTGCTGGTGATAATAGCCACCTGGCCACGCATGCGCAGCGCACACAAGGAGTAGACTTGAGTCGTAGTAACACACCAAGAGTTGTTCGCTCTTGAAGCCCAGCAGTGATCCCGCCCATCCCTTGTAGCCTACAAGCTGCTTTTTTCTGTGGAAACAATAGCCTATTAACCTTATCTTGGGAGCGCAGGATAGAGGAGGGGTATGTGCTGGGGTGTGGAGCTGGGGCCACAGCGTGACAAACCTAAAGCCTTCTTGACTTACCAGGCCCCCGCCTCCATTTTTCCCCGTACCCTTACCACACCCCCTTCGCCATTCCAAGTCCAGGCGAGAAACAATGGACTTTTTGAGGCGACGGACAACAATGGCTGCGATGGTGAACACGTGTGATTCATGTGCAGTTTCTGATTACGTTCCTTCGGTCTGAGCGCACATTGTTCTCGCTATAAGAACGCGTCACACTTGATGTACGGCTATAGAACTAGTGCAGTGCTTTCGTCCCCAGAGGGGTTCTATATTTCTGGCACCAGATGGCGACATCTACTGGGCTGGGGTTTTTTGTTTGTTTGTTTTTTTTATAGTCAACTTGCAACAGTAAGGGAGGAAGGGGGAATGCTGGTGCCATGCCAGGCATCGGGACATTTTGGCCGCGGCCTGAAAACTTAGACGAGTCTTATCCATATTCCATTGGCAGGTCTTAGTCTGATTAACTGATAACCCTCGGTTTCCGTTTCCTCTGGCATTGCTCGTTAGCTTTGCAGCAGTCAAAGGACGAGACTCCAACTGGAATCTCGATCAACACTAAATTCTCAGTTAAAGTTAGTCTTTCCACGAATCTTCTTCCCGACCTGTTTCGTCACCTGCAGGTGTTACATCTCCCGCTGTCCACCTAATGTCCCTGGCTCCGCCAATCGCTGGTCGTTGGGTATACGTGCAAGGAAATGGGTTGAGCTCTCAAAGATGAACAGTTAATTCGTAAATAGTAAAATGAAATAAAGCGGTATATTTATGTTTACATGAAATATTTATATATATGTGGGTGTGTGGATGTGCCAGCGTAAGCAGTTCGGCGTCTGGCAATGGCAACCACTTGCCAGATGTCACGTGTCGGGGCAGGCTGACATGTTCTCCTTTCCGGCAGGGGGAGAAAGTGAGAGGTGGTACGTGGCAGCTGCATCTCTCTCGCGCAAAGCTCTTGGTGTTCTCACCCTATGTACACTCGAGTGCACCCCAACATGTTGTGACCCTTCTCCATCTGCCTGTGTGTGTGTGTGTGCCTGTCTGCCTGCTGTCTGTAAAATCTGTTTTCTGCGCTCTCTTTCTCTCTCCAAATAAATTGTACCAAACTCGTAGCGTAGCGGTAATGCGCGATTTTCTTTTCCTATCACTTTCATTGCCCTCAGCTGCCTCTGAGCTAATGCACAGGTAAAGGAATCGGACGATACATACAAATGAACACCTGTCTAATCACTGTATACGTATCAAGTAGTGCCCTATAGGTCTAGTTTGTTTGTAAACTGCCTCGTGTATGGTCCAGTCAGCCGCTGAAAGCAACGTACTGGAAATTGAGGCGCTACAAGGGTCAACACTCAGTAGAAAAGAAATGTATTGTTTACATGTGATAGTGGAAGTTCTCTGTTGCTTATCCTTCGTAGCTCCTCGACTTCCTGTTCGTGTTACAGTATACGGGGCAGTTGCTAAAATTAACTCTAATCATTTGCATCAACTTGATCCAATATAAAAGGATTTTTATATTAAATAACTTAATAATTTCCCCATGTTGTGATTTTCCATTAATACTTAGGAACTACTTAAGATCTTTCGTTGTGACTTGTAGACAAACAAGAAACCTATCACAGTAGGAACACAGGCGAGTAATTCTGAGGACTGTCATCAAGACAGTGCTCGGATCACATACCAGCAACCATCGGGGTGTGGCACGTTTTCAGGGCTGATTTTCTGATACCTTGGTTTTCTTTTGTTTCCTTCTTTACCCCTTTCCCGAGCCCCTTTCGCCAACCTTTCCCTCTTCTACCCCTGCTGTAAGACAGGTCCTACTGACTCCGCCAGAAACAGTCTCTCTCTTCTTGTGAGAGAAAAGAACACTGAAAAGAACAAATAACTCGGTGCATGAAATTCTCACGTCTTGAGCTGTCTGCACAATGGACAGATCTATATATTTGTTTGAACTACACAGGCAAGGTATTCAAGTACAGTTCGCGTTGCTAAGCAAACAGATCGTAGTCTTTTTGTATTTGCTCGAAGAACAAGGGTAGACATTGTAGATGATCACTATGTGGATGTAGGGGAGAGCACTCGGTGTCGAGGAAACAGGATCGCCTCCCTTTGAGATGTCGTCCGAAGGCTGTGGCTGTACCAGCCAAGCGTGTGCCATGGCTGGTTGTGCGGCGATGTGCGAAGCAGAATGAAACGCGCCAAGCTGTGGTTTCTGCGTCCTAAAGATCTGTTTCGTTTGAATGGAAAGTGCTGATTGTGCAAGAGAGTATTGGTTTACCTCCACCGCCAGTATTAGAAGTAGCCTTGTGTGCACCGTGCTTTTTTGTAACAAGTCTTAGACGAATCGCGGATATTTCGTAGTCTTCATATTTATGGAACGCCTCAATGTTAGGAAACATTGAAGAATTGTATCTCCGTCCTTTTTATTCCTTAGATAGCAGGAGAGCTCCAAAATTCTCGACATTAGCCCCCCCAAAAAGAACAAAACAAAACAAAACAAAAAAAAAAAACTCCAAACAAAAACTATAATCGCACAGTACACCAAACAGCGTTTAGTAGCGGCTAGTTCTTTTAGAAGCGTTTAGTCGTGAGAGTGGTTCACAAGCACAACTGGGGTGACTCGTAATTGATGGTAAATGTTAACTGTTGTGAACAATTACTTGTTTTCGATGTTCACACCCCTTCTCTCCTGATATCCACTTAGTTTGCAGCGAGACGTTGAGCAAAATATATATTTTATCCTCCCCCCCCGCCCCCCAAAAAATTCTCTGCAAGGGAGGCAATCACTTGTAATCGTTTCTAGAATCGGTTCTCATACTGAGTTGATGAAGTCAATAAGGAATCAGAGGAGGCAATTTAAATGTTAGAAAAGGACACCGAAAAGTGTCCTTTTACACTAAAGTAAAGAATTCTAACCGAATAATTTTGTACATGTGTATAGAATTATAAATTTGAAGTATTCGCTAACAGTCAAGTAACATCGGGTACAGGCGGAAATGTGGAGTGAGAAATAAGCCCATGCGTCTTTAGCAACTGACAACGATTTTTAAAAAAGTCGGGTGGGAGGACGGTCGCAAACGAAGGCGCGAGAACGTTAGACACAAAATTTTAATCAGGTCAGCTCTTCTCGCTGCTGTGTGCTGAACTTTGAAAAACAAGTAACAAGACTCGCTTCGCCTGTTGACCGAAGACGCTATTACTGAAGTGCTATTTGCTCTACCAAGGGAGTCTATGGACCCTCCGCGTGTCATGCCAGAGTTCTTGATGGTGACAGGAGGTATAGGGTTGAGGGGGAGAAAGATCATCACTTGGTGTTGCTTTCTTTGTTGCAAGTGTTGTATCCGATAGCTGTCGATGGTGTGGTGTTAAAAGATTTTTAAGCTCAAAAACTTAGAACATTTACACTCGAAAAACAGTCAGGAGGACTGATGGTAATGGCGAAAAGAAGGCACTGTGATCTGCCCCTTTTCTCTCTGTCTTTCGCTCGCGTGCTCGTGCGTGCATGAAAGAGATAGAGAAAGGAGAGAGAGAGAGATTCGAATACTGGAGCAGCTATCTGACTTTGGTGATGAATCGTGTCTGTTTGCTCACCTTTGGACGCGTGTTGAAACATGTTAACGATAACAACAAAACAACAGGATTATCTAGGTGGGAATAACACACTGTCGTCTAGATAAAACTTTGTAAATACATAGAGAAAAGATGCAACATTTTGGGGTTTTTTTCACACGCTTCTATCAAAAGTCCCGTATTGATCATGTCTATTTCTGGTTGGGTCCATGAGCGCGTGTGTATAAAATTAATTTCGCGCTCTAACGAGAGATTGGAAACAATAGCAGCAGCATCTCGGTGTCAGTTATTCAGGCGCATGTGACATGCCATTGTTTTAAGAAAATGACATTAAGGATTACAATTATCCGTGAGTAGGCCCTGCAACATAGCCATCCGCGCGCCGTGGAAGATTTTTTTAAAATTTAAATTTTGCCCTTAACGGTCATCGTTTTCCTGGTATGTTCTAAACAGTTTGACTACCAGTAATAGCAGCTTTTCTTAGAGGTTAAGGTATAGTTGGCGCATTGTGGCTCCACAGATGTATACGAAAAGGATTCTCATTTATGTTTTCTTTTCTTTGTTTTCAAGCAATCAGAGCAGCTGTTTGCTTAATCGGTTTCCGTTTCTTGATCTGAGTGAACTAAACTGTATTTTGTACGTACTGCTGAAACGGTAACTGGTATTTTAATCGATTTTGCAAAGAGACTAGAATCTGTGGCATACAATCAGCAGTAGGTTTGTTTTGGGGAAAGCGCTTCCACCTGTGGGTGATTTCGCACTACATTAAATAAGCTTCAGATTATAAAGTTCACATACCGTAACCTGTCACTGAAGATGTGTGGTGTCGGAATAAGTTCTTGAGAATACATTGTAGCGCTTCTCAAGTTTCATGTTCGGGTGGACGGATCGGCATTACAAGGACTCCAGAAAACAAAGTGTCACAATGCGCATTTCTGATAACTTTTCTTGTAGCACTAAAATGCTGAAACTCGACCTGCCAGCACGCCGATAAGAGTAGCTGCGTGGAATTTTAATCTGTTTTAATTCTGTCCTGTGCCTCGCATTCAGCATTTGAAATATTACACCTACCAGTGATGTAAGCCAAATGGCACACGATGGGGCTAGGGACAGCTGTGGAATTCCAGTCAGCCTGACGTCAGACGGGCAACTGGTTTTGGATTTTTTCAAATATTATTTTTCTCTTGTTAGTGCCGCGGGGGACATAAGTTACCTGATCTGAAGGTGTGGTGCTGGGGTAGAACAATGGGGCCCTGTATCTAGTGTTGTAATGCGAGATGATGATTTAAATCCCATACGTAGTGGTCGCAACATTGGGTTGAATGCAAGTCGTGTACGCTCATGTTCTGTTCAGATCGGCCATTGAATAGGAAACGGTCGCGAAAGAAGTGTTGAGCAGGGGTTTTATGACAGTACCCCAAATTTGTGAAATTCCAGCATTTACACAAGACACACCTGTGTTTTCTTTGTGTATACACGTACATTTTCAGGCAAAGGGAAGTCTACTGAATGTTTGAACGGATCATTTAGAGGTTTGTACAGTCCTATGATCTGTCTACATGTTAGACGGAAGTAGAATAAATCCTTTAGTGGTAGATAACCGGAAAAGGGAGGTATAGATCTTGGGTTGTGAGTAGGGGAAGGGGAGAAGCGAGAGACTTTGTTATCAAGGAAGCTAATTTCGCACATTGTTCTAGCCAAGAGTTACTGCCTAGGATGCAACACCTCTGTTGTAGCGAGGCGTCTGAATATAGCGTAGTTACCGGATGCAAGGCAACGGACTGCTTACGATTACGCGACCTCGGGGGCAGCATCGAAGGGAGGGCAGCCACAAGAGGGAGATAGAAAGTGTACTTCTCGTAAAAGGATATCGGAGATACTTCCCGTTCATTAAAAACGATACGTCCAGCTACAAACATTTCACCACGCATTGGCGGTGACAGAAGCACGACAGAGATGAACAGCATATGTCAGGTCGCTTGGTCCTCGGGTCACTGCCGGCATTCCTTGGGAAGCAACTGCCAATATTAATACCAAAAGTAAGAGGCATATTAATAACGAAAGTAAGAAAGGGAACCATAGCTTCGGTCCCTCTACTGCGTGCAGGAATGCGGAAGATGGTTTTTTTGTCGGTCACGTGATTCGAAAGAAGAGATTTCCAGATGGCTGCTTACATAGTGTAGCATCACGGCTGGGTGGGGAAGAGAGGGGGGGGACGAAGGTGGTAATGGAAATGTGTATGTGTGTGTGGGGGGGAGGGGGGCAGTTTTTAGGGGCCGGTAGAAGGATCTGAAAATATACGACGTAAAAACCACGAGAATCAGTTGCATGTTAATACATCCCCCACCACCACCACCTACCCAACGTATCTACTCCTATACACGGCATAGTGCACGTGCGCACCAAAAAGTTATAACTACCTAGCTATATATATATATATGATCTTTGTTGCAAAAAGGAGTACGCGCATTTATATGCCAGTTGTATAACATAAGGACGAAGCAAATGAGACGCCGTAGGCTGCAGGAAGCGGAAGACAATTGTCGAAGCTCTATGCTCCTCCAAAAGGAGAAAAGACTACTAAACTATGCAATAACAGAAAGATTCACACTCTTCACTGTATATCTGGTCTTTCTTTATCGTTTTTTTCTGTGTGACTATCTCTTCCGACTGTCGGTCAGTCCGCCCGTCCGCTTGTCAGTTAGTCAGTCTGTCTTACTACCTGTTTGTGTTGCTTGTGTTTTTGTTGTGTTATATTTAGTGGTTGCTTGTTGTTTTGTTGTTTTTGTTTGTTTATTTTATTAGGGTGGGGGCTAGGAGTAGGGGATAGGTGGGGGTTGGGGGAGGGGTGGGGTGGGGTATAGGCAGTAAAGATCTTCCAGGAAACTGCAAGGTTTTGAGTGGTGACCCTACGAGATTAGCATATTTTACGTGATACTGTATTTTGATTGGCTCCAGTTATTCTGCGCTTTTTCATGCTCTTGGTACAATCCTTACTATCCCGATCCGCAGGATGCGCTGTGCAAGTGGCCGACCTACTGCGCGCGTACACTGCGACTTATCAGCGCGTGGCAGCTGGAGTTTAGTAGCGGTCAGTGGCGTCGAAGACTTCCTGAGGATCAAAATCCGGTGTGATGGTGTCATAACTTTGCCCTTGACCTGCCCTTGGTTTCTGTCAGCCACCGTTAAGTGGGCGCCCTTCCTTCTGTCCCCTTACCTTCCCCTTGTGTCAGGACCGTGCACTGCTCAATACGTTATCTTCAGGTTGATGCCTTTTTGAAACACAGTGCACAGGGTCTGCGAGCGAGAGGACAATCTGAACCGTGGCTGTGAAGTTGCTGTGCGTGTTCAGCCTTCAATAGTTTCTGTGTAAGAAGTAAACAATCTTTTAAAATCCAACGGACTTGGGGTTTTATTCGACTTTAAGTAACCTCTGCGTAACGTTAAATTTTTGAAGACTTCATTTCAGTATTTAATCAATTTTGTCTTCAGCTCAAAGCATGTCTAGATCATTTCAAATCGGCTTCAGATTTTGTATTTTCCTTCTCTGAAATCAGCATGTTGGGTATTGTAAGAAAGGCGAGGAACTCACTCATATCTTTATATACTCAAAGGAAACCTTTCATAGCATTCTACATATTTCATGTTACGCTATATTGTTATTAAACGTGCATTACCTACCCGTAAAGCCATCAGCAGTCCATTTTACGGAAGAACACATACTTACAGACACATATAGTTTGTAGACGGACTAATATTTACGTCTGCCTTTTATGGATGCAGCTCATCAGTTTAAAATTTCATCCACGTTTACACGGCAATTGCTACATTAATTGTGACTGACTTTAATGGTTGCAAAGAAGACAGTGATGTGTAGCGCATAGCACGTAACTTCATGCTGTTTCACTGTCAGAATTAGCAATGAGACATGTCAAAAAGACGCCAAACATGTTATTGAGTCTACTCGCGTGCGAGCCCTTGTGTTAGTATTCTGCGTGCACCAGCACCTGCATGTATGTGTATAGTGGCCCGCATGGGCATTGGATTGTGGTTGGTTGTGTAAAGTGCGTTTAGCTTTTCTGGGAATTTGCACTATGCAAGGAAACTTTATTATTATTATTTTACTTTTTTTTATTAAACGGGTTTACAGGTTTTCTGATAGGTGGCAGGTAATGTCGTTATAACACTTTGAGCCCACAAGGAAGGATAATGAGAATTTTAACTTCTGTGTGGCTGTTTCTTTTTCTTTTCTTGTGTGTACAAAAAAAGCGCGTCAACTTTCACACTGTATATGTATCTGCCTCCTACCAGTTCTGGTTGCGCAAACACATAGGGGGTTCCCCATTTGAAAGGATCCTCTTCCTGATACGGACGGAGCCTTGTGCTACAGCCTTCCGTCTTCTGCTTGTCAATACCGATTTTTCCGGCAGCATTAACAGTGCTTCACTCGGCGCATCGTCATTATTATTAGGGCTGTAAAGGTATCGTCTCGCGGGGGAAAACCCGGGAAGTTCAGTTACGACATACGTCTCGCGGGAAACTCCGAGACCTTCAGACATCATTTTTGTTAATTTTTTAAATTACTATTTGTTGTTAGTTTTTAGCAACTTTTTTCTCTCGTGGGAGGGGTGGGGACACACGAGCTCACCCGCTTATTCAGATATCGCTTTAAGACAATAAGTCCTGTTCTATATCTCGCCGCACATCTTCGCGATTTTTAAAAATAAAACTGAAAGACGAGAAGAAGACTCTCTTGGAAACAGTCTGGCAGATAGACCGAGGGTGGAAGGTGGAAATGGGGAAGATAGAGAAGATGCTGATGACGAATGCTAGTGTCTTTTATTCTGCGAACAAATCGCGTCTTTTTCTGTGTCATCGTTAGAAAAGGGAGGGAAGCCTGGGTGATTTCAAAGCGAGAACATTTTATGAAAGAATGGTTTGTTCGAAAGAAACTGCAGGCTCCAAGTTTTATTTGGAGGTAAGTTTTTTTTAATGGATGGGGAGGGGGAGGTGGAACTTCGCATTTCTTTTCAAATGAACGAACCCTTTTCTGTATAACCCAGAAGAGACAAATTTAAAACAAAAAATCCCCTATATACAGAAACCTTTCTGCTGTCGCGCAGTCTGTATGCGAAGGTATGCATTCCTGACTGGGGGCACAGATTCAGCTTGACGTGTGTATACGTGTGTTGGAGAAGGGGGGGAGGGGTATGCTGAGACACAGTTTTTGTAAATATGTACTTGATAAAGTGCGTGGTCTTCTCCATCAGTGAAAAAGAAGCCTCTTCCCGCAGTGCTGAATTCACGAACAAGAACAAAGACTGCCCAGTTCTCTGCTTAATGCACGCCGAGTTAAACATGACAAGAAGGATCACTCTCGCGGCAGCCATACACGCATGAGCAAGTCAGCAAGGGGCTACAATACGGCATGAAATTAATCTGGACCAGCAGGAATATATTTGTAGACTGGTGCCATGACAACTTGATATATTTTACACCATCTTAACCCTCCCGCTGCAGAAAGGCCAGGCAGGAGCCGCCAGTTGCTGGTGGAGGGGGGAGGGAGGGATAAAGGGGATGGGCCAGCAAGGCGCATGCACGCGCACAGGCGGCTGTTCTTGGGCGTGTGCACGGGGGTTTTGCTACGATGCGGCTGGTTTGGTAGCGCTGAGTTTGGAAAACAGGGCTTAGACAAATAGGGCTTGGCAGTTATGCTTTCGTACGCGAACATGCACCATTCAAAAACATGCTTCCGAGATGGTGGCTGCACAACATTACACGTTCGCCAGAACTAATGCTTGAAACAAAACAAAGAAAAGGAAAATCAGCCTGGTACAGTGTCTTATGAAAAGTTGGAGGTTTTGCTCTAAAAACGAAACAACCACATAAAAAGTTTGTTATAAAGTTTCGCAAACACTCACAGTCGAGGACTGAGATCCCTAATACTTTGAACAAAATCACAAGTTCACTCAGCAACAATAAGAAAAGGGCATTGTCTGCTCTCATACAATGAGATATGTATTTTCTTATTTCCCGCCTTGCTCCTTTCATCAGCTTTCGAAACAAGCCTCCAGCTACCTGAAAAGTAAGCAACGGTTCACCGATTTTCTCGTGAGAAGCCGTTGTTGGGTCCTTGTCACGTGACAACCACCTTGGCGATCGTCTGTCAGACAGCAGTCGTGTCAAAGGGCACGTTGGAACCCGTTGGCCTCGCGTATCACACGGCAACCGGCCCACGAAGGGTCATCCGGTAGTCGAGCGGCATAATAACGCAGAGCTTGTGCGTTATCTCCCAGTCCGCCGGGTTAGGGACAGACAACCCGAGTGATAGGTATCGGTCTGAAACCTCGGGATCGACGGCGGTTTTATGAAAGAGACCCCGTTCTTTCTGGAACGATAAGCTTCCGTCGAGATGGCGGGTGACAGTTCTGCCGATGCCACAAACTTATAGTCAGCATATCACGTAACGTGCTCCCGAGCCTGAAGTTTCAAGCATTGACCAAAAATGTGTGAAGAGAGAGATAGAGAACATTTTTACACACGTATATATTGTGTGAATCCCGAAGCTGCTCCAAATTATGTGTTTTCTGGCCAGTGGGCTATCAGTTGAGCGCTACCTTGTTTCGTAAAAAAAAGTTATTGTTCGTTTTATTGTTATTTATTATTATTGTTATTTGCGTTCTTTGTTCATCTGGAATGTTAAGCTCAAGGATCTGCCTGTTGTCTCTGGTGGGTGGGGGTGGTTTAGTGATCAGATTAAACAGAGAGGGGGGGGGGTAGCGTGTACTCGTAATCTTGCACGCGATCGACTTTACGGCCGAGTGTCACCTAGATAGCGCCGTGTGTGTAAACAGACTTTGGTGCCGGTCAGCGACAGAGACACCACAGAACGTCAGGCGATGGTGTTGTTTGAACAGCTTTGTGTTCGCTGTCCCCACTTTCTGTTCCATGCTTGCCGATGTCCTTCAGGAGATGAGAAGCGACAATACAAGGCCCTTGCCTCCTAAACTTTTTTTAGCGAGATGGGATCGTGATGGCAGATTAATTAGATTTTGTAAGAGAGGCGACAGTTTTCTAGACGCTGAGGCCACGCCTTAGTTAATGGACCCGCGCTTTCTAGGCTGGAAGTTGTACAAGTGTTTGTATCTAAACTTTTGGTCATAAAGTCTTTTGTAAAACCCGTTCGCAATACGTTATTTACGTTTTTGTAACGCCCGTTCGCAATACGTTATTTACATACACCTTGACTTATGGAAAAGGTCACGCAGAGCCATCCCTACACCAGAAGGAAGGCTGCGAAAGAGCGATCAACGGTTCATATTCCGATACACGTTCTTTCTTCCCGTCCTTACAGTTCATTTGGAGCGCCTTGTATAGGGGTGGCCATGCCTATGAAAAGCCGGGGCCCTATTCTACTGTCCGCTAGGCGGCGCCGACACTCGCGAACCAGCAGCGTAGAGTGATCTGCTATCAGAAATCTCATTCACGCGGCTTCGCCGAGGGCGCTTCTTAACAAAAGCCGGTACGCTAAGATCACACGGGATGCCCGCGTGGAACGATCCAAAAGCATCGAAAAAAAAGGAAACCGACAGACCGTAGAGGTCAGCAGAGGTCACGAAGGCAGCAACCTACGAGCCAATCGTCTTGTCTGTCTCTCTTAGTCCCCCCCCCCGACCCCCAAAAGCGGGTGCCCGGACTGTTGCCGCCCCGCTGGTTCGGGTTCACGCGTGTCGCGGGAAGTAAAGATGACGAAACTGGTTCACGTGTCTGCGAGCAGGATTCCTTTGCGCGAGGTGCACGCTCGGATTGCGCTCGTCTCTTCTCTCGCTGTTCAGAGGCTAACGTTGTGTATTTCACACTTCAAGCAATTAGCAGCCCGACTTCAGTTATCTCTGACCGTTGCGTCTCCGTTTTTGTTGGGACGGTGACCTGGAAAAAAACTATCACAGCCTTTCTTGTCCTAATGTCCGCGCAGCGTCTTCAGAAAACGCAGCTTTTGCCAAGCAGCTGACTGCGTAAAAGCGTCCAGGTTTGCTCGAATGTTGGAAAGACTTAAAAACAGGCGTGTCGGCGGCAGATCAAAGAGATAGTTCTGCAGCAGGTCCGGGGTCGCGGAGGCTGCGCAGTTGCTGAAGTAACAGTACGCGGCAAAGCGGCACCGGGAACAGCATTAACCCCCCGCCCCACCCAAACACAGGGAGTAATGAAAGTGCGTCTAGGGACCTGTGCGGGAGGTCTGTTCAGCGTCACTCTTAGTAAAGACGCGTTATTGTTTGCGTGTCCTGTCGTTGCGCAGCTTTGCCGCAAAGCGTGTTACAGTCCACACGCACGCACGTGCGCACATCACACATCGCTCGATACGCTGGTCGTGGCAGGTTATGACAGCTGATGACAAAGTTTGATAAAGTGTTCGGAGGTGAGCAGCGGAGCTTGTGCAGGTTTGAGCCGAGGCTGCATTGTTGAGGAGAGGGGAGGAGCAACCTAACAACAGATCGAAGACCGCGGGTCGTCAGCAACACCTGTCACGTGGTTCACAGTTGTCGACGGACACCTGCTGGTCGTCCGCGCGTGTTAGGAGAAATAAAAGTGAAACGTGCTTTTTTCATTAGTCCGAAACTATTTGTCAGTATGGGTCGTTTCTGGCTCTCAAGCAGGTGTCGTGTTCAATAAATTCTCCGCCAGATGTGCGGAGCAGGTCACCTGCTGCTGTTGGTGTACATAGGGTTGCTGTTGCAGACATCCGTCGTAGGGTTGACAGTCCGCAGCCTCATCAACAGCCCGAGTCTGTAAACCAAGAAAAGCAACACCACAGGTTATCCCCGCAGACACCCAACTATCCCTGTGTGTGCGCAAAGGGGGGGGGGGTGCATCGGGGAAGGAGACACTGTTTTCACTTCTGCAGCAGTTCATTTCGAGATGTCGCCCACAGTGATCGTAGAACGATACATGAAGTTGGTCAGGGAGGGAGATGGTATTTAGTTTCCATCCCGCCGCAAACGATGTGCATATCAGGGGCGGAGGTCACGACACGCACGTAAGCTATTTACGAACGAACTTTCCGAAACGTCCAGCGTAAGGAGAAAGTGTGGTGGTCACGACGGTGTTGCTTAGACAGGTTAACGTGCTGCCACACTAGGACTGCTGTCACAGCACGGGCCTCAGTCCCACCCAGTCACATTATACTGACACCGGGCCAACCAGTCCTAGTACTGTTCCTGTAGTGTCAGGCGTCTGGCAGGGCCAGATCGCCAATTTATGAGTCCGACTCGGCCGGGGAACGAATCCCGACCTCCCGCCGCGTAAGTAGACCACCGAGGCGGGCGTAGGGGACGAAGGGAATCCACGCATCAAAGCCTTCGCCGAACAGTGGGAACACGTGTTGCGACTTGCAAACGCTAAAGCCGGGCGCACACCGTGCTCTTAGGCCGTAGGACAACAGCCGAAATTAAAGAACTCATCTAACCGCGTGCGTTAAAGTATTTCATCTCAGCATTTCTGTCATTTGCGTGCTTCTATCCAAAATATGTGCCTGTTTAAAAAGTTCGATTTTAGTTTGTTGAATTTCAGTTACTGCAAATGGCGGAGGGGTTTAGTTGGGTTCCTGTCTGTCCTCTAGCTGTCTCTCTCCTACTCTGTCTGTCCTCTACCTGTCTTTCTCTCCTACTCTGTCCGTCTTCCTGTTCTCGCCGTGACACGCTCCACCCTCCCTCGACTTCCCCAGTTAACAAAACAAAACATGTTTACTGTGTGAAGAAGATCGGAATGGAGCTATTGTCGTTACCTGTTTTGTTGCTACACAAAGTGGTCTGTCCTTGAAAAAAAATCCCGTCTCATCAACAGCCCTTTTTTGTGGAAAATAATCCTTTAGTGTGATGATAAGATTATGTAATTTATTGAAGTTTTGCCAGCACATTGATAGTTTTCTCTAAGCAGCTGTTGCTTTTTAAGTATTGTGCTTAAACCCCCAACCTTTGGCAGCCCTTGACGTTACTATTTTATTTGCACGTACCATGTCAGCTGTTTTGATTTTTAGTGTCAGGAAGACTGATTCCTTAAAACAGCATAGGCCGAGAAGATTGGTAGTCGTAAGTTGGAGCATGTAGTAATGGGTGTATAGCGTGACATAAGGTATACATGATTAAAGTAACACTGGGATAGTTCTAAGCAAATCCCAGAGCAGAGTTGAAAGAAATCAACAAGGCTTACTTATACACAAAGAGAAATTCTGCCGAATACATTCAGATTCCGACATCTCGCAACTGTCCTATTCAGAATTTTCCGTTTTCTGAAAAGTTGAGTTGATATTATGCTGTACTGTTAATATTAATAAGCGCTAACGACAGCCGAATAACTTGAAATTCTCCGTACACGTCGGAATATTTTACCGTATAAGGAAGCTAAAATGTTGCAGGGGGCCTCTCAACATTTTACGCAGATAACATCCTGGGCTTAAATCTTGCTAGAAAAAAATCGTCCTATCCAGTGTGGAGTAGTCTAGTTCGGAGGGATAATGGAAGGCCTTAGACTGTCCGTAAACTGGTCAGAAGAACTTACTTTCCAACTGATTGGCATTGGCAGCAGCATCCTTGCATGTATGACTGTTCTTCCTCCGATTACCTACACAGGGATTTAGCGCGGGAGGCATAAAATAAACTGTTCGTGTTCATCCATATTGGTCTTCTCACGTCCCAAATTGATCATGTGATGATCATGTGACATTAAATGTTGCAGGGGTCTTGCAGCATGTACGGAGATTTCTTTAAAAAAAATATTTCCTCTCAATGTTGAGAGCATTGCAGCGTGTAAGTAGCCCTTTAGGACCCTGCGAAGTTGCCGACATACAGTTCAGAGTTTTTATTCTGAAAAATTGGCACCCATGGGTATAGATATTTTTTACAGGGCGAGCCATCGTTACTCCCTCCTTCCTAACGTAGCTTGTATGCCTCGTGTCTGTAAAGCGCGCGCGTCAAGCCATTTACCGGTCTTCAGCACGTGCATGGGTCAAGGAAAAAAGTGAAATGTGCTTTTTTTCATTAGTCCGAAGCTATCTGTCAGTGTGGATCGTTTCTTGCTCTCAAGCAGGTGTCGTGTTCAATAAATTCCCGCCAGGTGTGGGTAGCAGGTAACCTGCTGCAGTTGGCGTACATGGTTGACGCAGTCGACGTCACTGTTCGCGCTAGGTGTGGGTAGATACTGTTGAGAGGAAATTGGCGCGAGAGAGATGGTGGGAGGAATGATTTCACGTACGCTAGCTGCTTGACTCCTCACGGTCACGTTCTGATTCCCCCACCCCCACCCCTACCCCCACCCCAGCCATTTCCCTAGCCACCTACCCACAAACATGACAAGCACCCCCTTGGACAATGGGATGGCCGCACCCCGCGTGAACCATATATTACCTGTCCCATGCTGTCCTGATACCTAGCGTAGCCGACCCTTTGGCCACAGTCGCACTGACATTTTGGTTCGGAACACCTGAATGCAAAAATATCTGGAACATTAAACAGGTTGGCAGCATTAAAACATGTGACTGAAACACTGAAATACACATTTGAAACCTGTCATAATAACTGAAACTGTCACCTGAAACACTAAACCACCTATCCGAAACACTTGAACAGCTGCATAAAACATGCGATTGAAACCCTGTTATTTCTTGAACAGTTGAGTGAAACATCTGTCCGACGCTGCGTTGTGCAAGAAAGAAAGAATGGACGAAAGAAGGGACGAGTTGCTTCTGGGGCCAGTCTAATAATTCTGATCCCTTTGATAACAACGAAAAAGGAAAAATAGACCTCGGCTTTCACGTAAAGCTGGACAATATTTTCAATAGCTTGGGCGACATTCTGAACTGGTTGTTCAGTTTTCTGAACTCGTTGGTCGACATTCTGAAATCGTCTGTCGACTATCGGGCAGCATGACCTTATGTGCTAGGACACGATCTTCGATGTTTTCGATGGCTTACTCAGAGACAGACATCGAGACCGACAGGAAGACATGGGACTGCAAACGATGGCAAATTCAAGGTAGGCACCTGGACAAATTTTCCGAGGACACCCAGACGGAAAAGCTATGACGAATATCTAAAGGTATAAATCTAACACACGAAAACGGAGATCAGCGGAGAATAACAGAGCAAAGGAGCAAGGATAGAGGGGGGTGAGGGGGGATGACCACAACTTTGCCGGAAGTAACTGTGTCAGCGGTGTTTGTCTTACTGCTATCGACAGTCTGATACGCTGGGGTTTTGTCCATCAGTGTCATCTGCTGAGCATACCGACTCCCTTCATTTGAAAATAAACAGCGTTCCTTCCGAGTCGGGGGATGGGCGGGTGTGGAGAGGGCTGATGAATACTTTTCTTGCTCTTCCAGCCAACGTTATCAAGGTAACCCAGGAGAAATCCAGACCTCGCGCAGTTCGCGACCTCCGACCATTTGCGAGCTCTTCCAAATGCCGAACCGTTGACTTTTTCGAAAGCCAAGCCGATAGACACTCAAATACTTTCGTCAGAACTCCCCACCCCACCCCGCACAGCCAAAGTCACGTCGCTTTTTGAGCATGGGAAACGCGTGCGCACGAGGACAAACTGGATGTCGCATGTCGGCGGCATCTTAATGTCAGAGGATCAGCAGTGAGCTGGGCGGAATCTTTCATGGGAATGACGTCAGTGTGAGACGCGCGTAGCTCAGACTGGTGTGGCAGAGGCATGGTGTGGTTACTGCTGCTGCCTGACTGTGTCTCCACTCATCCATAAAGGAAAGCAAGTCTGGCAAGCGCACGTGCTGAAAATTCCGGCTTTTACGCAGGATGTTCGCGAGTTTCGTCTTTGCGTCTTTTAGGCGATGCATGTGTGCGGCAGTCAGTCCAACACCTGTGGGTCCGTCCAGTCGCTGGTCCCCGTGTAACTTTAGAAACTTCTAGACACTGTCTTAGCCAGCACCTAGACACACAGTGTCAGGGAGGAGGGGGGAGATCTGCCAGCGTCGTATGACACTTTAGGATCAGAGGCAAATCCAGATGTGTCCGTTGGCCGTCTTAGCCTAGCGACAGCGTACTTATTACTTGTAGTTTGCCTTTGAATGTGGTCTTACGTCACAACAACTTAGTTCTAAAGCGAGTTATATATATATATATGAGTATGCAAGGATCGCGAGTGAGGCTAGGTCGTGGTATCAGATACCACGGGGTTTGAATTCAGCTCTAACCTCTCTCGCGGTCTGTTCAAAATTACCTTGGCCTTACTGGCCTCTCATTCCAGCTGATACTTCTCTCTTCATTCAGTAAACTAACTTGAGTAGGATGTCACCCTGCCGCGAGGGACGGAGGTAAACTAACAGGATAGAAACCTTCCCTGGCAGCACTGAGGCAGCGTTGGGGTCAGTTTTACCTCAAAGTGAGAGTGGCTGTGTGATTTTTCGAAAACACGGTGCTGTGCTTGGTTAACTACCATCTCGACGACAAAGGTTCAATTCCTATTTTTGAACCAACCTTCTCCATTATCTTTTTTCCCCTCTTCCGTGGGCAAAATGTGCATTGCCGTCGTTTATCGCTGGTCAAAAGTACTCATGGCCTATTAGAAATCGCGTCTGGCTCAATTACAGGTTCCCAGCACTTTTGCCATCTTACGTGTGGTGTATATTGCAGAACAAGCTCAGAGCAGACAACGGATGGAGGCATGGTGAGCTGAAGGGGTAGATGTCCAAAATTATTCGCAGGAATCAAGTGCCCTGTAGGGAGGCAACTAATGTAAGGATTTCTGAGGGAGGGTGGGTGGACGGGTACGACTTGCACCATGTTAATGGAAAGCACTTGTTGCTGGCGTCACAAGGGGAAGAAGGATTAACCTGGCAAGGCTTTGTCGTTTGTTAATAGAGGACACGGTGACAGCCGCGTAAACAGCCTTGCGTTGCTGCGCGGATTGTGGTGGCAGGCGGGCTAGCCAGGTTTTTGGTGAGATTAATTACGGACGGAGGGAATTACCTCTGCGGTTGGTGTCCTCTTCCTGTCCTTCTCGTCCCACCACAAAGCTTATGTTCGCAAAAGTTCCGGTAGAGCTGACCCACAATAGTGTTACTAACAGCGGTGCGCAATTGTCATGAACGTTCACTGTTCACAAGCGGAAAGACTACTCGGTGTACGCCGCGTTTAGTTCAACGTTTCTTTAAATGTCGGTCTTGCACGGCTGCGCTGAATCGAGTGAAACCATTACCAACTCACGAATCCAGCTCTTTTCAACGCCATCTACGTCCACTTTCTTTCAAGAGGGTTTTCCGTCCAGTTTATCTTCAGCAATTGCAGCGAAATTTATGTCTACAGAGAAAGGTTAATTTCGCTTTTTGACGAAATTAAATCATACCTGTGTTGCTGACTGATACCTGTAGATCATAATCTCTGTTTCCTCTTAATTTGGGTAAATCGTCTGAGATCGGCGTGACACTGTCACAAACAAATCGTTCAGAACATTGGCCAGTAATTCAGTTTGTCTGTTTAACGTGTCATAGTGAGTCTGTGCCTCCATCCTGATTCTTTGATGACAACCCACCCATTTCACACTCAAGTTCCCCGAACTCCCCATGAAGACACTATCCCTCAGATTCCTCGCAGACTTGATTCCTAAGAGAAACAGATGTGCTCAGCCAATCGTTAGCAATGCCGTCACATGTACCGTTCCTCCCCATTCTCCGAAACACCCACACACACACACACACGAAAAACACTAACAAAAATTCTAGTTTTATATTAACGCAAGAGCCCAGTCCCTGGATGTGATTACAATCACGTTTGACATCAGCAGCAGATCCCCGTTGTGTAAGTAAATTATTGGTGATGCCTCTTATTGCTGATGCCTCCGAGGTTTAGGGGAGAGAGGGAATTCCACTCTTGTTTATAGCCCTCAACCAGTTCGGACAGGTCCGTTTATCAAGCTCGCATATATCAGGGTATGCTATAAGAGTCATACTTTCCACCGTGAGATGTCAGGAGACCTGCTGTTTAAACGTATGTGGGTGGGGTAGGGAGGTTGGGTAGTGGTGGTGGTAGAACTGGTCGGTAGCCCACGTAAATTTTAAGATTGGATGTGTCAGTTCTGTCACGCCGTTGTCTTTATTGGTTAGACCGCAAGGGGCTAGATTGGAGAGGGTACGTATAGTGCCAGCGTGTAGCAACCGTCGTGAGTACGACCACAAGCAGGCACATTTGTATCTGCGCATTTTTTAGAGTAAATGCGGCTAGGAGGAAGGAGGGGTGTGCTTTCTGTGAATACAAAAACAGGGCCTAATCTAGTAGTGGGAGCGGTGTTTGTGAACAACAAAAGCAACTATACGTCGGGTGCATAGCTCAATGAATGGCGTTGGTGAATATCAGAGGAACATAACAAGTACATGTACTTATGTATGTGTTTGTGTGTGTGTATGCGCTTATTATCTGTAAACATGCGTCACTACGTTACATATCCGACTCGCAAGCGTGGGCGCGATCCAGTCACAACAACGTGACGTGACATGAAGGCCCCGTACCGTAATGTGTCCACTGGATAAAGGGCCAACGTCGTACATATGAAGCTTCGCAGGGGCCTGGATAGTTGGTAGAGCTGAGGACTAGCAGATTGATTATGCTGGTTCGAATCCTGGTGTGGCCAAGGATTTATATTTCCTGGAGTTCAACATTGTGCAAACTCTATTCGGCCATCTCCCCACACAGTAAATTGCCTTTTCGCACTGGCCATCTTACTGCTGCTATCAGTCTGGTGGTGGCATCGCGTGCCCACTCATGTCGCCAATGTGCCTCCGGTGAGGTAGGCTGTGCGTGCGTGTGTGTAGGTAATAATAATTTAGTATTTATAAAGCGCTTATTCTTAATCTAGGCGCCAATAGCCAAAATACAAACACACGCACATGCACAACTGCATACACACAGACGCGCGCATACATTACACAAAATAAAAGGCAAAGAGATACGTTTTGAGACTGGATTTGAAGGATGAGAAGGAAGGAGAGTGTCTGGTGTGAGAGGGCAGGGAGTTCCAAAGTTGAGGGCCGTGTGTGAAGGCATGTGTGTATTAGTTACACACCCTGTAGTGACACATATTAGATATGTGTTTCAAGCACTGTACTTTTCATTCGCGACGTTTTAATGCGCCCTCTATCATTTCAAGGTGGCGGGTGGAAAGGGGTGGGCACCAAGGCTGAAGCTGGAGACAGTCTCGTCCTTCACCTAAGGTGTCACGCTCTTGGCATTTGATTCGTGCAGCCCCACCCCACCCTCGGCCTTCTCTCTGTCTCTCTCTCTTCCTCACCACCCCCCACGACTCCTTGGAAGAAAAATAGGTTAGCTAGCCATGCTCCTTTCCCTTTGGTTTTGCGCCGGAGATTGGGCTAAACGCATTACTGCGCGACAGCTCAAGCCGCGTGATTGCTCGTGCCTGTCAACCTGTCAGCTTTCTCCTTCTCTTTGTCTCGGGTAATGTCCAACCCATTATTCCCCCCCCCCCCGTTCTGTTTTCTCTCCCCCTGCTTCGCACCTACCTGTTGTGTACAAGCGTGTCTGGAGTGTACGCGTTTACTGCCGTACAAACCCAGTGCCATCATTGGGCCATGTTCAATGGCTGTCTTTCTTGGCTCAGAGGACCGCTGCAAACTGACACGCTGGCACCGCTATCAGGCTGCATGCCAGCCGCAGTTCCCGGAGCGTGTGAGATTTCAGCCGCGGTCACACACTGGGATGGAGCGCGCGCTGCCATGCAGGTCATCAACCTATACCCCTCGTCGACACCCAGAGGTGGAAAGAACGTGTGCGGATATCGCGAAGTAGGGTGCGTACGTGCGCGCGCCCCCATCCCTTAATCTGAAGCCGGCATGTTATCGGCACTGGCGGCAACGTGTCGGTATCACTGTCAGCTTCACTGCCAGCGTGTAGTGCAGCAAAACTCCCCCCACCCCACCCCAGACGCCGCAGCCGCCCCGTTTCCCCCACCCCAAGGCGTGTGGTTCCCGCATGGCGCAAGCCGAACGCCTTGCACGAAACGCTTTAGCTACACGGTGATCCATCTGGTAACGTTGATACCAACACACTTTCAAGCACACTGTATGTCACACTTGCAGATAGGGACAAACAAGTTGTCCACGAATTGTACAAACATGTCACAAGATCAAGTGAAATGAATGAGCGCTCTGCTGCGCCCAGCTTGGGACGTCCGAGCGCATCTTTGCCGGTCTGTTCAAGTATACGTTCTCTGTCCTTGCCCTTTGAACAGGCTGTTGTCCTTGGGAAGGTCAGTTTTCCCACTCGTGGGACTTCCACCCCCTACCAGCCTCCTTTTTTTTTTACATGCGGCTGACCGTCCTGTTGACTGGTTGACCCTTTGCGGGAAATATTCCAGGCTTGGTGTGACCCACTGCTGCCCGTTCCCCTGTAACTGTACTGTCGACCCAACGCTCCCGAGGAGTTGGTTTCATTCTGTGGGCTTTTTTCATGTATAAAAATATCCGTTCAGAGCAAAAAGTGTGGGCGTTTTTATTTACATGGAGGGAATACGACCTTAAGGCGCACGCGCACTCTGACGTTTTAATTGGGTTAACAAAGGTCACGGTCAGTGTGCAAGAGCAACAGTGGTCACGCCGTGGACGGAAGGTGGAAGATGGACGGGGTGCAGGGCGAGAACAAAGCCGCGTGGGGTTTTCCGTGCGCCTGACTCCGGTGGCCAGGCATCCCCAGCACGTGCGTGTGCGCGTGCGGTGAAGTGGCCGGAACCCGCCCCGTGAGATGACGCTATGATTAGCTGGGCTCGCACGCACACACACACAAAAACCCACACACACGACGTGGACACAGACTCGCAAGCCGCTGTGTTGCACGAAACCAATACAAGCACTGTCGGGCCGCTTGTCTCCACATTCCCTCTTGCACACACCTTCCTCCAGTGACGCCGAACGCCTGTCCCCTGGCGCAACTTGTCTCCTGCCTTCCGACTGTCGAGGACGCCCTTCCCCCCGCCCCTCCGCCCGCCTCCATCCCTCTCTCACCTGCCCGCCGCGTCCCGAGTGGTTGGCCGCCCGCGTGCCCGCTACACTGCGCTCCCAGTTAGTTCCGTGCTCGGCGTATGGAGGTCACAAGCGCCGTGTGCTGGCCAGGGGCGGACTCGCGCTGAAGATTCTAAGACTTCGTGCTTCGCTTGGTCGGGCTGTTTTATATCGTGACGGGGAATTTTTGGTTCAGAGGGGGAAAAAAAACTCCACCACAAGACCCTCGGTATCCTCCAGAAGCGAGCGTGTGCTGAGACCCCGGGCCTTTCCATTCTTCGTGCGAGTTTGGACTACAGAGACGTGACGCCAGTACCCGCCACCACGCTGGCCCACCTTTACCTGCGCTGTTGCTGCGGTTGTGTTGTTCGTCGTCCAGCTGCTGTGTCGTGCTGCGTCGTACGGTGTCGTGCACAGCAAAATAGATCCGAAGCGAAAGCTACGTGCGTCCAGCTGGCCCTATCCGCCGCCTAGCGTCGCACGCTTGTCAACGATCGCCACTCCCGACTCCCGCATGCTTCTCCTGCGTGGCTTGAGCCAAGAGGCGAGTCGCTTTTTTTCTTGCTTGGTTGTCTAGTCAGCAGTGGCGGAAGATTTGGGAAAGGTGGTTGTTTACCTGTGTTATGTATTGTGTACCTGTCTTGTTCATGTCGTCACCTGTTGCCCAAACCCTTGGAATAATGTTTACGCGACCCAGGTGTGAATGCCCGTGACGATATGGGTGTGGGTATGCAAGCGTCAGAGTGGTGTAGGCTTATCTATTCTTTTCCCATGTAAGCTGCCCTCGCAGTGTCTTTGGAGTCATTCTATCTTCCCTCAGTTGCCTTTCTCTTCTATCCTCATCGTTCTATCCACTTTCCCCTTCCTTTTCTCTTCCTTTCCCAGACTGTTCCCTCAGTCCGTCTCTCCCTCTGTTCCTTCTACCTGCGTCTCTCGCTCTTATCAGCTCGGAGTCTCGCGATGAGTTTTAAAACACCGAGAAAAGTTCATGTCCACTATATTTTAATTTTATTGCTTTATTTAATGGCTTGCCTTGTCACTCAGACGAGCTCAGCTTGCACCCCGCCTCACTGTTAAAATACCAGGCATTTTTCTATCCTTGTTGGCACTCCCATGTGACAGGTACGCTGTGTGTTCCCGTTGTCATTGTCACATCCGCGGTCCTTACACAGTCCCGAGGTCAAACGGGCAGAACACCGGTCCACTGCTCGCCTCTCGGGCAAGCTGACTGGCAGGTTCGGAAAGATAGCGGGAGAGGGGGGCAATGGAGGGCGGGGGTTCTAGCGTAGACGAAATAGAAGACAGTAGACTGGTCTGGGAAGCTGCAGGATATGGAAAAGTTTTTTATGTTAAAGCCGCGTTCTTCCATATATCAGCCTCGTTTTGTGCGTGCGTGCATGTAGATTTTTGTTGTTGTCCAAAACGTGCGCGATTTTTCAACACAAAACGGTGGCGACCAAACAGAATGATTTCTGTTACAACGGCTTGACAACATCAAAGATTCAAGAAGCGAGTTTTGGCCAAGTTCGCAGGTAACTATTCTGACTGGGATATGAACCGATATGCGATTATTATTATGAGCGAACCACTGCCAGTTTCTCGCCTGTGTAGCAGCATCTCACGTCAGGTTCACCTGACCGAGAGAACGGCACGGACAGGTGACTGCCAAAGCACGTGCGATCGCCATAGCAAGCATGGGTGGTCAGTGTGGACTGAGGTGGTCAGTCTGTGGCTTGGC
This sequence comes from Lanistes nyassanus, assembly GCA_004794575.1. Classification (NCBI taxonomy): domain Eukaryota; kingdom Metazoa; phylum Mollusca; class Gastropoda; order Architaenioglossa; family Ampullariidae; genus Lanistes; species Lanistes nyassanus. The sequence continues at coordinate 128,712 of SMGT01016058.1, forward strand.
GTTGGGAAGGCAAGCGTGCAATTGTTGCGAGTCAGATTGTTGATGTCCGACTGAGTTTTTTTTTTTTTGTAAGATGGAGTCTGATTACGCCATGTCCCTTTTGCGAATGTGTCGTGCACGCAGGAGGCAGTTCTTTTTATTGTTTCTTGCCCTGTCCTGTCTTACAGTGGAGTGGATCAGAGTAGGAGAGGGGGGGG
>SMGT01016058.1:128917-162584 GCA_004794575.1 Lanistes nyassanus
GGGGGGGGGGGGGATATGTTGGCAGGGGAACAGACGAATTCACGAATTGCACGGAACGGTTTGTAGCCTGCCACGTGTGTAACGCATGACACGTGGGTGTGTGGGAAGTCGAAACAATTTCTTGACTATACGACGGTGACAGAGTGCGACAACAATGTCAGGGTTAACTGTCAGATAATCCCCATTTAAATCTCATTAATATTTTAGCATTATTTCTTTTTCTGATCCCATTCGAAGCGAGGCTCCCCCCTCCCCTCAGTACCTGATCTCCAGCATGTGAGACAACTGAACTGTGTTTTCTCTTAGCACTCCAAAAGCAGCGCCCACATTGAATTACAAATTGAATGTCGCGCACTTTTTAGAACCATCGCCTAAACGATACAACCCAGGTTTTTGTCCATCACCCAGTCAGCCCCCAGCCCCTTTCCCCGAACACAATGCAAGATTTGAACTTAAGCCAGGTTCTTACAAGACCACTTAGTAGTCTGTGTAGCTGTAGTGTCCATTGTTGAAGTGTTCCAGTTTCCTCCCTTGGCGAACGCACTGAAGGGATGTATTCCATTTGTTTGTCAGCCTGACGAAGCTGAAAGGTGAAGGCAGCATGTAGGAATAATGACGAAAGAATTAAAACATACGTGCCTCGCACCTGACTTCCAGCTGTGCATCTGTCGGCGCGAACCCTGCAGGGACAACATCGAGCTACACCTGTGTTGTACCTGTGGGCGACACGATGGCACGCTGTATTCAATTTTTAATCCACTGTACCCACTCAATGTCACGCCAGTGCCATATCTAATCTTCACCTTGTGCGTGCCTTGTATTGATTTCGTTTTGAAGTGTGCAAAGACAGTTACTGATATGTGGACATTGATTCGACGCAATTTGTTCAGTGTAAAGACCCGTTTTTGTGGGTTAAAGGGGGTATTCGGGTTTCCACTAAGCGGGTGTTATTTCAGGCTGATGGCGGTGTCGCGTTGTAGAGACGAAGTTTAGGCTTTTTGAGGTCTCCCATTTTCCGAAACCAACACCTATTTTGATTGAGGTCACATTGTAATGCTAGCAGCTAAGTCGCAGATATGAAAGGAGCAAAGCAGACAACACTGCATGATTGAATGACTCCTACAGACAGTGTGCAGACGCATTACGTTAGAGACACTGATAGGACAAAATTGTGAGAAAATGTATGTACTGAAACGTTAGATTAAGAATGCAGTTTGTCACTGGCAAGTAAATTTCTGTACTTCGTTAAAGTTACTGTTACTTTGTATTGAAACATTCCAAGTATTCAGATTACTCAGAAAAAAATTTGGTTGTAAGATTATCCATGCTGCCGCATTGACCGTCAAATGTTAAAGTCGTGTTATTTAGTGACGTTAACGTCCGGTCTCTCACTGGCCTGTCGAGAGAGATACATGTGAACAGTCAGGCACTGGTTTCAAACAGTTCATCTTTAAGTCTCCCCATGTTTCTGGAAAGAGTCGTCCTGAATTCTAATGTTGCAATTTTAACTAGAACAGTAGAAGGATGATCAGCAACATTAAAGTGTTTTCATTGTCGTCCGAGGACTGCACGGATACAGCTGGTTTGACTTTGCAGCTGTTTGTTTCGAACCATCGAGAACGAATTATTTGGAATATATGGGCTTCGCAATACCAATAGGGAGTTGGAGGGTTTGACAGAACTGTATTTACCGACTTTACCGTTTAAAGTGTGCATTTCAGAAGGTCACAATGGAAGAATTAAAAACATTTCAAGTGCCGTAACTTGCTTCTTTTATGTACAAGGTGTTATTTCCTTCCCGTGTAAAAAATGTGCAGCTACTTTAGAAGTTTGTTTCAACAGAGGTTGCCGTGTATTTTTAGATTGCGTTCACTCGCTGTTTGTTTATTTCATTGAGGGCAGAGTGAGGCACTTTGGCCCGGGCAGTTCTCTCGCCTGTCGAACTGTTTGATGTGCAAACAGCTCTGTGAAAGGGAGCAGCAACGATAGACCCCGCGCACTGCATCGCAAGGGAGCACCTACCTCCCCCTCTTTCACTCTCCGCCTCTCCCTCCGCCAAGGAGACAGTGAGGAACGTCGGGATGGAGTGAACACGCGTCATGCTTCCGCTGCACTGTTACAGTTGCAGATAGGTTCTGGCGTCTGAGCAGCCAAGGGGGAAAAATAATCCTTTATGAAAAGAAATCCAGCAAAGAGAGAAAGCACAGAGGGCTCTCTGTACAGTCGAGATCTTGTCAAAACAGCGCCAGCCGGCCCTTCAAAAATGGTTTCATGGGTGTTTGCCGCGAACAGGATAGGTTTTTGTACAGGTGTGCCGCTCGCGTCCACCTTTTTGGCCTCATTTCCACCCCCACCCCCACCCGCAAACCCACCCCAGAGAAGCTATTTTGACAAGACACATGCCTTTTCTCTCCCCCCCCCCCCCCCCCGGTAGATACAGTAGATCTAGCTGAGCTTCATGTGGCTTTTTTTGGGGGGGGGGGCTAGGGGCTCACAAAAGTATTTTGATGGGGTTAGAAATAAATAGCTGAAAAGTATAACATCAGGAAACAGTGCTACAACAAAAGCCTCCCAGTTTGCTATGCAGCTTGGAATATATTACCGCTTCTTTCCGTCATACCAAGCTGCACAACAGAGGCGTTCCGTGTTTACCTGTATTGACACACAGGGTCATACATTTTGAATACCAAACCCTGACCTCCCCAGCACCCCCGCAACGTGTAAAATAAATAATAAAGGTGATCTGGGAGCCGGGGTCTCGCTCAGCGATTTCAATAATAAATGGGACGCCTTGGCCAATGTCATAGACTGTTCCGCAGTACAAGGCTGTGTTGTACGACAGAGGCGCGGACGTCAACACACGGATGTAGTATGTTCAATATTAAACGCCGGCTTCACAGAGCCGCAAGGTCTTATTTTTGTTGTTATATTGTTGTTCTTGTCTTGGGATCAACAAGAGACAATGTTATGAAGCTGTATTCGGCAGTCAAGTATCCACTCTGCCACAGGCTTCCGAGTTTTACAGACGTACTTCGCGTGCAGTGAGTTCGTAGCTGGAATTGCGCATTACGAGCAGGTATTTTTTTCATTAACATACGAAAAGCTGACCAGCTGACATGGCCAGGCATTCCTAACTTTATCAGTTGGTGTTGAGAACACGGTAAATAAACGTTATCTGCCAGTAAGGCATACAATTTTGGACATGTTGGAAGACGACTTAGCGACAGAAACACGTCCTTTATCAACACTGAATCGTCCCGTCGCAGTTTTAGAAACTGGCGATTGCGCACACGGGATTTGCGCACTGCCTTATCGCCCCTTTTCCCTTCTCCATGGCCCCTCCGACTCCTGTCTTCCTCACTCCCCTGACTTCCTAAACGCCCAGGTAGGGGAGGGAGGAGGGTAAGAAAGAACGTACGGAAGAGCCCCATATAAAACGCAGGCTTATCACCAGGGTAGATATAATTAATATCCAACACATTCGAAGATAATCTGCCACGGACTGTTCTTGTAAGTAATTAAAGGTTTTGCTGGTTTCTTCATTAGATTTCTTTTAATTACTCGGCAGGAATAGGGTTAGGGTGCCCCCAAACGACCTTAAGTTGGCGGCATGTGGTGCTGTTGCCCCGAGTCTCCGACTGGCTACGTGCTGCAACCCAACCCGCTCCTTCTCGCCCCCCCCCCCCCACACACACACAGCCACGCACAGACTCGCACGCCGCCCTCTGAGGTTTTATGATGTGAAATCTCTGGTTTCCTTCACACATTTTACGGTTGTCCAGAATATCCTCTAGCGTGTCAGATATATATATTTAGCTGTAGACGCTCAGACGTCGCATTGACATGCAGAACGACATCATGAGGAACTGCGTTCAACTCTGTGTATTCTGTAGGTTGGTGAAGATGGGGGAGGGAGGGGGCGGTCTGGGGGAGGGGGAATTTTCCTTCCTTCACGTCTATGAAAAATCAATAAATAAGTAAATTTTACTGTGAATCGGACGGCCGAGTGGTTAGAATGCTGCACTCCGAACCCGCGCTGTTCGCACCACATTTCCTCCAGTTCACCCAGGTGGCATGTGGTGACCCATAGGTCAGGGGAGGTAATGCAGCGAGGGAGAGGAGATGCGCACCACCCTCACGACGCTGGCCCACATAAAAATGAGGCTCATACGCCCCCACTCCCCGACCGCCTAAACACGGCTCACGGGACAACCTTTTACCTTTAAATGTTACTGATGCACATAAGACGGAAAAGACAGTCGAGTTAAGGATGGATTTCGATCTTGCGCCGGGAACAGTTCAAAGAGCAGGACTATGGCTGCAGTCGGCCGTGCGAGGGATGGTGGGGAATATGAAGTGTGTCAGTATTTGCGGGGCTTAATCCTCAGCTAGTGACCAAACAGTGGCCATCCGGGCGAAGTAGCGGAGTCGCGCTGGGGTCAGGTTTTGACCGAGCTGACCTGTCTACCTGACTCCAGGCAGGGCGGGAGTGCGTGTCAGTGGCGGGCTCGTACCTGGAGGACCGTCGGTCCCTGTACGTCAGGCTGCTACGGTGCGCAAACGGTGTCCGTGCTAGACGAGATATGTCTGAAGATGAATGAATAGAAAAGAATGGAGGAAAAGCAGGGTTGGTTTAGAGGGCGAGTTGAGATCGTGTTTGAGATGAAATGCGCCCGACTTGGTTTTCCATTGTTTATTGACTCGTCGGAGTTCCAGGGTAGCGCGGAAGTCGACGTGAGTGACAGCTATGTAGGTTATACAGATAGAAGGGGCTGGAGACCAACGCATGAATAGCTGGATAGCTCAGTTGGGAGAGCTGCGGACTAGCAGATGGAGGTTGCTGGTTCGAATCCTGGTGTGGCCAAGGATTATTTCCTGGAGTTAAACGTTGTACAAACTCCATTCGGCCATTTCCCCGAACATTAAACTGCCTGTCCGCACTGACCATCTTACTGCAGCCATCAGTCTGGTGGTTCTTTCAGTGCAGTTTAGTAATAGGACCCCATCCCTCATAGTGCGAAATCACCGCAAGGTGGAAGCACTTTCCCTCTAAATAACCACCACCACCACCAACGCATGAAGACGTCTTCAGTCCTTGGCAGGCCTGTGCTAAGCCATCGTAAGGTCCGTCCACCCCCTCTGGTTGTTTGATTGTTTGTTAGTTTTGTGTGGATTTTTTTATGTGGACAAGAGAAGCTGGGTTTCACGAGCCCTCGTTGCGTGTCTTTGTCCATGCACCCAGGCACTCGTACCGCTTATTTGTTTTTTTCAGCGTCGTAAAATTCATGCCCACCTTGGCATATGAAAATTAAACACGAACGCTTGTGTAGCCAAGGCGTGCACAGGAACCGCACTGTTTATCACGAAGCCATGACCCACCCATCGCCCTCCCCGCGTCAGAATCTTTCTGGTAATTTTGCGGCACTGGCATTTGATTACCCATCCACAGCGATCTATCTCCAGTGTCGTCATTAGCAGGAATCCTATTAGCAGAGTACGAGCCGCGAGAGCGGGTGGACGATAACGATTGGCTAATTAGGCGACACGGCCATCCCAGCTTTGAATTTCACGCTCGCTACGAAGTACAGCAAAATCAGCGAGTCGGTGATCACTGCAAGCTTTTCCTCCACACCCAGAACTTCCATAGGGAAAGTAAGGGGGGCAGGGGGAGGGGGAGGGGGATCAAGGAAAGTAAAGAGGCTTGTGGGGTATAAGATGGTTTTCGTTAACAAATAATGTGTCTGACTAGAACAGAAATATTGCGTCTTAGCAGAAAGACGAAACTGTTGTCGTGATAGTTGTAACTCTATGGACAAAGCTAGTGAACCAAGAAATAATTTATTTCGGTAGAAGGACAAACATTTATTCTGTCGAAATAAATTATTTCTACGCTGGGGCGTACTGTATTCTCATTTCTGGATAATAGGGACAAGGGGTTACACACTGTGGCATAGTATGCATGTACAAAATAACAAGCGCAGCAACACTACAACTGATGAAGAGGTACCCACAAGTATTCACGCGCGTTTGACACGCGCGCACGTGCGCGACTAGTGCAGTTCAGACTGCTGGTAAATGAACTTCCTGTTCCGGTGTTGCAAAAGATTCGGTCCCCCAAGATATTCGGCCCGCCACGAAATCTGCATACAGATTACGCATTTGCGCTGAGAGAGTGGCAAAACGCTAACTCTAGCCACAACCCTACCCTAACCCTAACCCAAATACCGAGACCAAAAAGGAGTCTAATTTAGTTAATACCTGGCGATTTAAATCTTCGGACCGAATGGACCACAATAACCATTGACGCGTACACATGCGTATACTGTAGCCTAACTGGACCCGGACCAGATTTCTTGGCGGACCGAATTTCTTGCGATACCGGCGATCAAGGGGAATAGTATTCAACACACCCAAAGACACTACACAAAGAACACGGCGGGAAGGGAATGAGGGAGGGGGTGAAACGTGCTGTAAGCAAACGTACCTGTGCACAAGGAGATCAAGGGGGGACTTTGTGGTAAAGTTTACAGACTCGGAGGCATGGCGGGAAGTCGCGTCGTTGTGCCAATTAAGAGCTTTGTGATCGAACGTGATCGTTGCCTTATTCTGGCGCAGTTCTGACAAAAAGCAGTTTCAGCACTGTTGGGGGGGGGGGTAGTTCTATCTGCAGGCTGTGTTAATTTGCTCATTCTTCGATGTCAGTATTAGGGATTATTTGTGCAGTGCCACTTTATAGATTCACAACGGTGTTTTACTTAATTACCAAATAAGCTCCATTACCTACCTTGTCACACTCCCTCCCCCAAAACCCACCAACCCCATCCACCATTTCGTTCTGCAGAGAAACACGCGAGAAGTCGCAGTCTCGATTATCTCGAGAGGTCGCGAGAATCACCAGACACCGACCTATCACGTGACCGTGTTGACGACAAGATCGACGATAGAGATAAAACGCGAGACGCAAAAGACTGTCCCCTCCAGATCATATTGTCTCCAGACAGCGCCTGCTGCTAGCGCGCTGGAATCGTCCGCGTGATCTGTGTCGGTGCAACGCCTGTCTTCTGAGATCGCACGAGGTGTGAGGTTACATTCCTACACCCGGTGTACAGAATGAGTGCGTACCTGCCCAAACAGCGTTGGCCATCTCTGACGGCTGGGGCCGCCAGTAACCGAGTACAGGGATATTGTTCACGACAACACGACATGATTTGTTCAGGAAGACTAGTTTCACCCGAAGGCTAGGGTCAGTAGGCTGAGGGCCTGAAAAGACTTGTATCGTGTTTGCCTTCCCAGTCCCACTAGCACCCACCCCCTTCCCCCTCAAAAAAGACTGTAAGACAGAGTGCGTCTCACCGAGGGGAATTTACGACTAGAACCTACTTGTTTAGGCCTTTCTTAACCGGCGAAGATGCGTCTTGTATACAAGGCCAGGTTTGGGAAACAACGGCCCCCATTTGCTTGGTTAAAAAATGGTGTCTTGCGTATAATTTCTGCGTACGCGGACATACACAAACGCAGCACGCAGGCACATAGGCGCGCCAGACAAGCTAGCACACACAGGACCAAGCACAGACTATGCTGTGGCTCCTGCGGTTGTCAGACAACTTAGGAGGTTGAGGGTGGGGGCCGGGTTGGGTAGCAGGCATCATGATCTGGTGACATGCATACGATCTGAGTGGCTGGCAGACCCAGCGAAACGCGTGGCTCAAAAATCTCTCCACAAATGTTTTGTTGGCTGTCATCTGTCCGTTAGGGTGCAATCACGCCGACACAAGGCCATTACTGCTGTGCCTGCAAACGGTGCCACGCCAGCCTGTAAACCTTGCTGTATTGCCTGCCCCACCCCACCCCCCTCATTTCCCCGCTTAACTGGCCTGTAACGTGTAAACAAACTATGCGGCAGGCCTGTAACCTGTAAACAGAATGCATGGCAGGGCTGTAACCTCTACATGTTTCCTTTCTGCTTAAAATAACAGTGCAAAGTGTAAACACGTAGACCGCCTCAAACAGGCAACTTTTAAACATGCACTTGGTGAACGCGGGAAACCTTTATTACAGTTTAGTTTTTTTAAAACTTAAACGGGTATATCAGCAGGCTACACAGCTATGACAAGCTAAACGAAGCGAAAAACTCCGACCATAAAATACATCATGCAGTCATACCGTGCCAAACATTTTATCCCGCAATAAGCTCGGCTTTTCTGTTTTAATCGCAGGTAAAATATTCTCTAGCGCTCATATGTTGTAAAGCAGGTTTGTACTAGAATGTATCTCGTGTTTTGAATTCTCCGCCCTTCTAGCAAGGGTATTGGACAAAGCTAATAAGTTAGTAAAACCGCTTGGGTTTAGCACTGAGTTGCAGCTATGGAACAAGTGCCGATGCTGCATTTGTGTTCCGTTGTCTATAGAACCGGTGAAGACGACTACAAATGGAGCTGTTACGATTGACTACAAGTGACGCGTTTTGGGGCAAGTAAACGGTACGATTTCTGCTTTCTAACTGCAGGCAAAAAGCCTACCTTTACTTGCCCACAAATTAGTCACATGTAGTAAAAGGGTAATGTGACGTTCCGAATGTGTACGGTTTTTCCCCCCTTAAGTTCTTCCAGCACATGGGATCGTTTTTGTCTGCAGGGGAAGTCTACTCGGGTTCGGGACTGTGTTGGAGATGTTCGAATGCTGGGTTGGACAGCGTTGTGCAGATGTAAGAAGATAGACGCGAGGATGTGCGAGCGGAGCTAGGATGGCAAGACAGAGCCTCGTTGTAGGGTTCGTGACGCCCACTTCGGTTTCACCTGGACTTTTCGTGTCAAAGTTTATTTCCGAACGTCTGTACACCGTCGAGGCGCCTGGAGAAGATTGAAGTCGACGTTCCCTTGTCGCTCTGGCAACCAGGGACCATAGGAGGATGGGGAAACGGGCGGAGAGGGGAAGAGGGACCAGCCGTTACTAGGCGACCTGAACCCATCGGGGTTGACCGGCCAGTACCTTAGCGACACTCCCCAGAGATGTTGTATGGCCCTCGCTTGCAGATCACTACGCCATTAAACCCCCCTCCCCTCGAACCACTCCCCAGCTGGCGTGGCCCTTGCCTCTCCTCATACCAGGCAGGTATTGAACGTCTGTGCTACTGTTAGAAGTTGAAGTCTGTGCCTTATGCGTGATGATGATGGACTGGTTACACTCACGCAGTCACTAAACAAAGGGCATCCAAGGTTTGGGCATGAGTTCGTTGTGACGGCTTCTCTCTCTCTCTCTCTCTCCAAATTTAAAAAAAGGAGTATCGGTGTTGTCCTTCATTAAAAGGAGAAAAATCAGATATATAGCCGAACTCGCAGACACGAGAAAGCGAGCTAAGCATGTACAAGTCGAGATAATTCACCTCAATCTCTGCCTTGAAATGTGACCGTGTTGATTGTCGCGTGTCGAAGACCTGTGAACATCCCACAAGGCATCGTAAAGTGAATCTTCTTCGCTCTTGAGTTTCTTTCGAAGAAAAACTTTTTTTTAAAAGTTGTCAGTTCTCGCGAGAGAAAAGCCGAGACGCGAGAGTTAGTTCTGCAGCTGTACTTGCCATCTGCGGGGCAAGGTCCGTGCATTATTGATAGATTGCGAGCACCTTGTCGTGTGTTGTTGATCGCGGGGCGCCGGCCGCCTATTCATCACCCATGTCCATTGCGGCCATCGCCCCCAGACGTAGGAAAGGCGGTCTGGAAGAGGACTGGGACGCAGTCCAACCCGTGGCAATGCATCCCCGGGAGTTACTCCCTCATGCATTGTACCCAGTATGTCCTTCTGAAGTTTAATATTTCAGGTTTTAGTTTAAAAAGATTGAAATACGTATTTAGATACACGCAAAGTTAGTGTTAAATCGTACGTGTACATTTCCGTAAATTTATTTTATTTTTAGTTGAACTAATAGTTACAAGACAAAGTTGACAGACTCTTATATATGGATTTAAAAAAATAATTTTATCAAAGCAAATCCACTTTGAATAAAATTATTACCTTCAGTCACATCTGGAAGCTGAACAGCTGGTGTGCGGGTGTGTGTATCTTTCTTGCACTTGAACTGATAGTAAATAGTTATTTTCTGCCCCTACTCCTTGTCCCCGGCAAGACTAGTGGCTTGATTAACTTTGTGTGTGTGGTTTTTGGGGGAGGAGGGTAGGGGTCCGACTCGTGGAATTTTTGACCACGATATTATTATAAACTAGACCTTCCAGAAGGGTGGGTGTATCTTTTTGTATGTGCAAGAACAAGCATGCTGTTTTGTTCAGTCTTATTTGTGTTATTTGCACCACTGCTGGATCAAGAACTGACATAGGTTTCCGGGAAGACTACGTGATATTTACCTAGCAGCATCTCTCGTGATCTCGCTGTCTTCTCGTATGTTTGGCGTAACCCTGATCACATACTTTCGAGGCGTTTCTGTGATCTCTCCCTCTGCTTTTTTAAAGTGATTCGTGTACACCCTTCACCTGTTGGCCCTCATCATGAGAACCTTCTGTGTAACAGTACAGCTGGTCCGATAGCGTGTCGAAAGACAGCTGGCCTGGTAATGTGTCACAGGAGAGCTGGATTGATGATGGCACAGGACAGCTGGCTTGATAATGTGTCACGAGACAGCTGGCTTGGCAATCGTGTCACGTCCTCGCGCTCGACGACTTGCGTGCTTAGAGACCTGGGCGGTGTCATCCCGTCATCTCGTCATCAGCACTCGGCGCTAGACCATGGCACCAGCTTTGCCTGTCAGACATCATTGATTGCCTCTTCCTCCTGTCTGCCCCTGCTCCCCCCCCCCCACCACCACCAACATGACGCACGATTCACCACACCGTGCCGGACGCTCACCACCTGGTAGATCACGTGACTGCCAAGCTTTGATCTTGTTTGCATGTGCCTCTCTTATCCCTCCCCACCCCAACCCGCCATGAGTCCTGCTTCTCTTTTGTCAGTGCCACGGTCGCGAAATATTACACGATAGCCAGACGTTCAGGTACCGTGTAGTCTTGGTCGCCGGCTGTCAGGCAGCCGATGCCCACTTGAATTCTCTTCGGTGGTGAAAATATAGGCACTATTTTTTATCAGCTGGAAAGTGAATCAGAAGACATCACTCAGTTTTTAATTTACGGAACTTGGAGGAGAGTTGTGAGAAGGGAGTGATTGCGAGATGCGAGGCACCTGATTCAGGGTAGGTAATTACATCAGAGTTGCAAGCGCCAGTGACAAGTATCACCTAGCGCCATTCGCATTCCCAACTTCTAGCAAACTTCCCGCTGGGTATTTCCTCGAGGTAAGCGCTGAACTCTCGCACTACCATTGCGCGTGCTGCGCGAGGAGGGTGGGTGTGTGTGTTGGGGAGGGGGGTATTCGCACCGTGATCTCTTCGATCGACGAGAGAAGGGTGGGTCGTAGGCCGATTGTTTTGGAGTAGCCTGCAGAGATTGGCCCGATTCCTAAAGCCATGTTCTAATCACGGAAGTGGCTGAAGAGAACGAAGTGCGCAGCTCAATTCGCGAAGCTGATATCGGTAGGCGCCGATTGTTGCATTCAAATATGGCGCAGAAGGGACGAGGCGATTTTGCAGTTTGTTTTGGGGAAAGTGCTTCCACCTGTCGGTGATTTCGCACTATAGACGAAGCGATGTGAGCGCAGACGAGTTGTATGCCTCGGGGTTCCGCACCTCCGCAAGAAAGAGCTACCAGTCTCCAGCCAATCAGGGCGCGTTGCGGACACATCGCGTCTAGTGAAGCACTGAACTCCTGTTTTTCTATTCGTGATGTTTGAACTTGGGCCACGCCGATACTTTGGTAGATTAGAACACAGCCTAATTTCTCTAACTTACATCCTTCAGAGGGACTTCTTCACACGGAGGCTCACTTGTCTCTGTTCATTGAATGATTAAAGAGACTTCGAGGGGAGAGGAAAGGATTTATGGTTCCTGAGAAAATTGGTGGCGCTGTACAGTAGGGCGTGATGGTTTTTGACAGCTGGTCAGGTATGGTCAGCTTGCAAGGACAGAACGTAAAGAGTTCATCAGGTTTGTTCCGAACTAACGTTTTACCCTTTTTCCTTTTGTTTTTGCTTTGGCTGACTTAGGGTTGAGGGAGGGAGGACTTGCTGTTTTCAACATCATCCTCAGTCAAGAGAGAGGTTTGTGAAGATGATCCAAAAGACACGACTGAGACCGCTTACCGTCTGTAATTTATGGACTCTGTTACGTACCAAAAAAGTGACACGCGAACCCCTAATGCGACCGTACCCATCCTGTGCTTTCAGAGATCCGAGAAAAAAGACGTGTTTAGTCTTCTGTCCAAAAAGAGACACGTACAGCTCAGTTAACAATGTCCGAAAAATGTTTGGTCTCCAGCCTGGCATTAGAAGAGTCTGCCTGGCCGTGTTAGTGCCAGAACGGACCAACCAGTAAAATCGATCGCTGTCAAGACTGTGTTAACTCGTTGGGCAAGATGCATCACTTCCTGCCCAGTCTTGACTCAAGGGGGGTCAAGGTAGGGTCAAGACCTTGCCGGCAGGATTTGTTGCGGCAGTCTGCATCGACCGTGGTGAGACCAGCAGGGACAGGTGACGTGTTCTTGCCAGTCCCTTGGGGGGTTATGTACAGAGAAATCTTGGGAAATGGACTGTTGCTTTGCAGCTTGCGACCGCGTGAGAACAGTTCCTTAATCGGTCATTACGCGAGCAAGACCCGTATCCGCTTTCACAGCAGGAATTTTTTTATTACTCGCATCCACTGCTTCGTTAAAAATCTCAGCTGGCAAGGAAGCTTAAATGACAACAATCCATGCGTAACTGTGTACTTTGTCGCACAGCAAGCGTGCAAGTTTCCATGCTTCCTTCTGTTGTCGTGGTGTAATGAACAGTTTCCGTCTAGGGACGTAACACAAAGATCCCAGACGCACGCGCACCGAAGCTGGAAAGCAAATAAGAATTGGCGGCGGTAAATTACTTCAGAGTTATCCCCCGCGTACAGCTACGATCACTGTAACGCTCGTTGCGTGAGGATTTATTTTTAGCAGCAGCGAGGGCGAGATGATTTAGGGTTTATAAACATCGTGCGTATATTGCGTTGTTGTAAACTATAGTCTGTTTGTCTGCTGATTCAATCCCCTTTCTCTCTCAGAGATAGCCTTGCAGGCAGGCTGCATGGTATCCGAGTTCTCACAAGTCGCCAGTTAGCAACGGCACCACGAAAGCCGCTTTCCTCAAGCTGTTTCATTAACGGTTTTGTCGCTCATTTCCCATGACGCCCTGCGGTGCGGACCGTTGGCCATCCACCTGGGCCCCCCTGTGCGGGTCACCTTCCAGGTGTTCTGAGACCCGTTCTCCTTCCAGCTGCCACCCTCCTCATCCAGGGTGTTAGCCGCCTCCCGCCCGCCGCGAAATCGGCTTTGGTGGCACCCACTTGCCTGCTGCAGGCGTGACGTGGTTGTAGAGTCAAAAGCCCCTAACTGCTGTCCCGTGCACGAGATCGATCAGTGATGGGAATTACTTCCCTTGGTGATCACAGCACGGTGGCTGCGCTGCGGTCGGTAATTGCGCAGACATCGTTAACCGTGAAGTCCCCCTCTTGGAAAGACGAAGCCAAAAGAAGAAGGGAAAACTCAGATTATTCTTTTTTTTGCAGATAATAAGACAATTAGTTCATTTCTTAAGTTATGGTAGGCAACTTGATTTTCTTACTGAAATCCTACTGCTCAATTACTTACGATTTGTGTAGGGAAATGGTAAGGGATGTACATATCGTGACCCGTCTTTGAACCCGTAAACCATCAACACTGTTAAAGAAACCTTGTTGCAGTGCGGAAGAGACTGTATCGTTTCTAGTCCTGTACCAGCCCCAACATTAGGTTGGTGTGTGGACGCTGTGTGGCAGAAACAAATTTCAGTAAACTAGAAAATGACGCGCTCGGTGTGCCAAGAGACAGCCAGTGATCGAGCAAACATGCGGTTCGAAACAGTACGGAATGTTCTTTGCAGGTTCTGCGTCAGCTGCCCCCACCCCTCAATCTCCTGAAGTTTTTTCAAGCTGTTGTTTTGAAAGCATAATAAAACCCTCGTCTGTCTGACACGCGCGGTATTAGAATCGCTTTGTCGTCTCCGCCAACTCTGCGCTAATCAACTGGTGAGGTAGCGAGCATGATGATGGTGGTGGTGGGGGGGGGGGAGGAGGCGATTTTGGTGACATGATGGCACGATAATAACTGCATGTAGACAGCACGGCTTGCGTAGCGCGGAAACGTTGAAAGACTGGAAGAGAGAGAGAGAGAGTTCGGCTGCGAGGACGGGCGAGTTTTTAAGTCTCTTTTCGGTTGTCCGAACGGCCCTTTGCGTGACCTCTGTGATACATAAATCATAGAGGCCACGCGTCTACACGCAGAACAGACGAGTCGGATAAACACGCGAGCTTGGGAGATCTTGCTGGAGGCAGAACCAGTGCAGCAATGTTTTACTTTCGTTTTTAATTGCATGTCAGACGGAGGGACCCCCGCCCCCCACCGGAAATTACTCAAGGTAGAGCTGCTATCGATTGCGAAATCGCACTTCCTTTTTCTCGCCTTCTCCCCACCCCCTCCGTTTAACCGCTGCAGCAAATTATGACACGTAAGTGGGCCTTTTCCAATTGGTGTAATCAAGAAAATGGTTGTGAGTAATTTTTCTTTCCCTCGTCCATTGACGGCGGACACACAGAACACTTGGTTTCGGGACTAGCGCCTCGGTCTTTTGAAGTAGGGATTAAAAAACGGGGGAGGGGGGTGGTTAAGAGTATTCAACTGTGGCTGCGCACGACTAGATTCGGCCACTTGCTCTAAACCTTTCGCCATACCCCAACCGCAAATGCTATAATTAAGACAAAAGTAGGTCAAGGGTTAGAGACTGACAAACGGTGCCTACTCCTCACGATGCGAAACAACCTTTTTTTGGCATAAGTCGAATGGAACGAGGTAAAAAAAAGTACCAAGTTTTGTCGTCTTTTGCTCACACCCATTTTAAGACTAGCGCCACGTACGGTATTATCTCAAAATGCTTTTTAAAAAAGACAACCGAGCACAGCCCTATGTTAAGCCGCACTTAACTCTTCCGCAAAACAAAATAGATCCCTGATGCTTGTACAATTCCTTCTCAGGACAAACCCATGTGCTGGTAGAATTAAACCAAAGACACGTACACATTCGGGGCGTGTCATGCCAGCCTTTATTCGTGAGAGCAAACACGACTGTAGGGACAACTGCCTCAGGACGCATCTCCTGCCGCAAACTGTGTATTTTGACTCCATTTTGAGCAGCCCACGCCACTTGGACAGACGACGGATCATCCTGTTATGGCACCCTTGTTGGGCCATTCAGTTCCAGAATGGGAAACCCCTGGTCACTGAGACAGTAATAATCGTGGGTCGTGCGTTCAGATCTTGTCTCCAGCACAAATATTTCCTCTCTGTGCGATAACAGTTTACAGGCCTAAGTCTCTCCTGCATACGCGCGCACACTCACGCTCACACACACACCGAGCACTCACACACACTCTCCCTCTCTCGTTCGCTTATTCCATTGTGGAAGTCGAACTCCCGTCATCCAGTTGATGTTTGACAACTCGTCCATTAGTTAACGCGTCGTTTTGGTTCTGTCCGAAGTTAGCGCATGCGCTTAAGCTAGTTTCCATCTCGTGACGTGGTCTGGATGCTCAGCGCAGCTAAACCTACCCTCACTGCTTACGGCCACGCATGACTTAACTTCCTAGTGGCTTGCAGCGATCAAACGCTCCTTCATCGATCGCCTCATCTGTCAATATCCCGGTTTGTCCGACAGCTGAAGGTCGCGGCTGTATGGTCAAGTTTTAAGGACGCGAGGAACAAAAACCATGGTAAAGTAGTGGCCCCCCCACTTTGGCCCAGAGGCTGTTCTCCTAGTCAGATCTTTTCGAATCAAGACGCGGCCGCTGTGGTAGCTTTTGAAGAGGCTGGAAAACGGATGGGTGTATGCAGGGGTTGATACAGATGTTGCTTACTGGGACTTATCGCCTGCAAGGGCAGATAACTAGTAGCTATCAGTAAACTGCAGCTGGGGTAGCGACTTATCGTCTCGTCTTTCCTGCTAATCTCCCTTTGACTTCCTTCTTTCCCGAGAGAACAGACGTGGACCATAAAAAACAGCTTGCTGAGCTGCGTTCCGCGATAGATCAATAGCACGAGATAAAATGATGTGGGCGGCAACATACGCTGAGTAATTTTTACAAAATCTCACCCTTTGCAAATTGGGCCGCCCTCAAAATGCTACCGACCTGTGCCTGAGTTAAGCGCAGTATGTAACCCCCACCCTTTGCCTACAGCAATAATGTCATTTATTCCTCCAGCCCCAGCAAAACCGAACACTGTTAGTTGTCTGTTTATGCTATTCTGTGTGTTACAGTAAAACCTCCCTTATAAGACTTTCCCATATACGACCTCCTTCTGCTTACGACCCAAAAACTTCTGACGGGGACCATTTACTATATAAACGGACCTCCCATTTACGACTCCGTTCTCAACCTGACCAACGACCTACGAAAGTGGCCGGTTTTGCACAGTATACGACTTTACTGGTTGAGTGGGGAAAGGTTACCAGACTTCCTTTTGCGAAGATATTCACTGAGAAGCGCTAAATGTCGACTCCAAATCCCACGAAAAGCGCAAAAGAACTGTTTTACATCTAGAAAAGAGATTGAAAGTGCTTCAAACAGAGAAGCAACAAAGAGAAGTCGGCAATAAATATTGCATCCGACATCCATTTACTACTTTAAACCTAACGGACTGAAGGAAGTGATGGTTTTGTACAATATACGATTTGCGTGTCTTTTCGACTTTTAACAGGACAAATAGATTATATCACAGATTTTGTTGTAATTCATTCCTGAAAGTCCTATCTCATAATCTATGTTTAAGGGTTTGTTTCGGTCGATTCACCAGCCAGTCAGTGCCTGAAATGTTTAATCCAATGTAAACTGTGCTAGTTGCGAGGGATAGGTAGCGGGTTGAGATCTGAGTAATTGAGATACCCCACCCCCCTATTTTAACGTGAAGTTCAGTGGTAAATAAAAAAAAATTCAAAACACTTGTTGAAGCTGGCTGCCATGGTAACATGCATGCAGATGTGTTTATTTCTCACCCCATCCATCACCGTACATGTACCTTCATGTACTAACGGTTCAGTGCAACTAGTCTTCCGTTATAAGACCTGATTTTGGCTGTTTTTTCAAAGTCGTATTTTGGAGGTTTCACTGTATAGACAGAGTTGAGAACATTTACCCGTTCGTACTGGTCGAGATCAAACTTTTAATGCCATGTCATGAGGTTTTTGTTGATTTTGACTTCTGTTCAGTTAGGTAATTCAGCATCATCAGCTGCTGATAGTGGGCAATTCTACGTCGTTAGCTTGAGACGACAGATTGGGAAATCCGTAGATGTGTGCTGGTTTTGTTCGTTATCAGGAATAATCGCTGGTGCTGGACAGAGTACGTGGCGTGTAGACAAGTTGCTGTATTTTTTCTACAGTCTACAAGATGTGTGGATATCAGCGGACGAAACTTTTGTTTAACAGACAACGGATCTTGACCACAGTCATTAGAAATATTGAATAGAAGCCATGATTTGTATATCGGCGCTTCCGTCCCATGCAATGCCTATGAAAACGGTTGGCGGACTGAAGACCAGTCTAGCGATGAGCAACACTCTTCGCTGTGCTGTAGTGGAACCAGGCTCATGCCCTAGCAGCAGCATATTCAAGTGCTGTAGTGGAACCAGGCTCATGCCCTAGCAGCAGCATATTCAAGTGCTGTAGTGGAACCAGGCTCGTGCCCTAGCAGCAGCATATTCAACGAGCTCGCCAGTATATAGCAGTTAAAAAAAGACTGAGATTTTGACGTGGATGATGATGATGATGATTATGATGATTATTATTATTTGGGCGCCAGACATGTAAACAAGATGATTATGGCTGTGCACAAAGTCGTTTCAGGAGCTGCAGGTTAGGGCCTGGTATAGTTGTGCAGGATGATGTAGCTTACCTGTTCCGGGATCAAGACGAACGAATTTGCTTCCGCGCTTGGGCAAGTCTGTTGGCCGCTTGTTTGCTAGTTAGGGTGCACGCACGCACGCACACACTGTATCGCTGCTGGCACCTGTTTTGGACACAGCCAGGGGATTTCTCATGCCTGTGCAGCATGTTTTGCGCTGGCACAGAACTATCGAATTGGAAGTGAGCGGCTGCTGGGCGTCTTGCCTTTAGACATGAATTAGCATATAAACAAACATGGTTTGTGCCCCCATGTGCAGGCTTACTTGTGTATGAGCATTTTCAAGCTTCGGTATGTGAGAGCGCGTGCGTGGGCGTCCGTATGCTTTCATGTTTGTGTTCGTGTTCGTGTTTGCTCTTTCTTTACCGTCCTGTTCCGCTTAGCACTCCGTCGAGGCAAACCTTTCCGGTTTAAGCCCTGGGTGTGGAGGAGGTTGCGTGATCGTCTCCCCGGGGTTCCATTTTTATCGTCCAGTCGATAACATTGTTTGACAGAAACCCAATGGCAGCCTGTAGTCCCTAGCCTGCCTTTGGGGCACCGCATGTACACCTCTGTAATGACGGGCACTTTAGCCGTTCAGTGCCCGGGCGGGCTCCCATTATGGTATTAATTTTCATACGTATCTTAGTCATTGTTTTATGGCCAGTTCTGGGTATCTTAGTCATGGCTTTATGGCCAGTTCTTGTTGGCTGCCGGCAAACCAGCAAGCGCACGCACCGTGGGGGAGGTGGGGGAAGAGCGCGCGCCTGTCCTGCCACAGATTGAGGAAGCATGCATGCACGCGTAGAATTACACGTGCGCGGGAGTGCGTATTGTTTGGTTTGAGGTTGGGCTCGGGACCTGAAAACGACGAGACGCGGGACAAATCTCCGGCTGTGTGTAGGCACAGCCAGCAATAACATATTCCCAAATATTCCTAGAAGCAATTACCCCTCTCTCTGAATTTAGGTCTTGGCAATTACTATAGCTATCCTCTAAATGTGCATGTTTTTGTTCCGCTCTGATGTAGTTGGTTTGGGGGTTCTGACGCTCCGCTGCATGCGATGGTTACAGAGGACAGCCAAAAGGCAAAGCAGAGGACTTAATTGACCTCATATAGTTGAACACAGGTAGCCGTGGGCAGACCGCAGACCGTGACGGTTGGGTGGGTGGGGGGCACGGTCACTGTGGGGGAGGGGAGTGGCTAGAGGTACAGCCCACCATACTGAGCGATGGCAGCCGATAGTCTAAAGTTGTCATTACAGCTGTCATAACGATACACGATTTCAGATTATACTCCGTGACCATGCGCGTTGTAGGCAGAGCAAAGCGTAACGAAACAGAATCTTAAAACACCGCCCAGAATGAGTTCGGGCGTGGTGCTGAGAAAGCTAAAAATACGACGACTTGGAAACAGTTGGGTCACCAGACATGGATGAAAGATGAGCTGGAGAGAAGGGGGAGATAACAAAGGGGTGTAGTTCACGCCCCTGTCGAGTAAGAAACTCATGCTAGGAGAGAGAGAGAGAAGGAAAGGGGACCCTTTCTGGTCCAGACTGATAAAACAGGATGCCAGAGACAGGACACCTGCAGACAGGGCTCTAAAAATAGAAGTCACACGTGCGTCCGAGGAGTGCACGATGCTACTCTTCGAGGCACTACAGCCCTTGCCACCCGAGGTTGTTGCGCGAGTGGCCCAGTGCGACTTGAGTGGCCCAGTGCGACTTGTGTTTTTCATCCTGAGATTAGAAAGACCACGCGGCTACCGTGACATTGGTCGGTACTTATAGATTGATATCAGATGAGCCGGACAGTTGCCTACCACAGCTGCGTTCATTTTTGTGACATTTGGTTAATACAAACCCTTTGCAATCACACGCAGGTAGGAGGGGTTGGGGCGCCAGAGATATGGCTGTCCAGCCACAGAAACCGACAGAAGGGTGGGGGAGACGAGCGGGAGAGAGGGAGAGAGTGGGGGAGGGGGAAGAGAAAGGCGAAGAAAAGCAAGGAAAGTGGTGTCCCATGAATTGACGATTCCTTGTATTAGCATTGCAAAAACGACTGAATTACCGTGTCCTCGCGGATAGCCTTGCTGTTACGTTAGTGGAAGCCCGGGCGTGCCAGATATCTGGCCTGGAGGAAGGGGTGTGTCTGTGATTGAAGTAGACATATGCATCATACCTCGGTCAATCCGCATTTCAGCCACTCCGCGACCCTATAGCGTGGAGCACGAAGCTAGGCTGTGCTTGTGTATAGATATATATCACAGTTTGCACAACCCCTACCCGCTATAGACACTTGGGGGTGGGGGGGTCGGGAAGGGGAGAAAGGAGAAGCCGCGTGACGGGGTTGCTGTGCTTGCAGGCTTGCCCCGTCAAGATTAGAACTGCACTCAAACTAAGCAGACCTAAAACTAGGACAATGGAAGAAGGGGGTGAGAGGTCAGCTGCGATTTGCGCGCCGTGCGTTTGTGTCCGCCATTGCTGCGTTTGAAATCGCTGTTTCGCGTCTCTGCTGTGCGTTCTTGCCGGGGGAGCTCTGGGCCAGAGGGAACAATGGACATTCTAGCTGGTGTTTGGCAACAGTCGTCCGCGGTATATCGAGCTGCAGTCCGCATGGCTGCAACAGATGCGTCACTTAAGGTTGCGTCACACGATCCGTTTCTCATACGTCCTGCTTTGTTGAAAACAGATGAAAGTTCAGCGTCAACCTGGTGAGCAGTCATGTTTTGACTGCACGTGACTCGAAGGTCTGCGTCAGAACTCCATTGAAACAGTTTGTCAAACCTTTTGGACGTGAGAGTAAGCTGCCTTCGGCTTAGGTATAGACTGGTACGTGACGGCACCACCACCACCACCACCACGACCACCACCACCACCACCACCACCACCACCACCACCACCACCACCACCGTCTTCTTTTCCAAACCGCTGTCGCCATCTCTGATGTCACGAAAAGGCACCAAAAACAGTTCAGCAATGATGTTTTTCCTGGCTGCGAAATAGTTAAGGAGATTCCTCTTGTGGCCGGAAGAGGTTTAGAACAGATCTTGTCCCCATATTCATCGTCTTTGACAGACACAGGCGGTGCAACAGAACACAGACGAGGAGGAGGGTCTCAGAAAAAAAGGAGTGCGCATGTGTATGTCTGTGTGGGCGGCGAGAGGGCAGTTAGTGCAGGCCAGTCTGAGCTTGTACTTCCTTGTCATTGTTACTCTTATTGTGACTGTTAATTGCTACTTATTGTCAGTGTTTGGTAAATACGGTTATAACAATGAAATGAGTTCAACATATTCCGTCCAGCCGTAATTGGCAAGATCTGTTGCAGCAAGTGCATGCGTGCGCGAGAGACGCACTGGGAGAGAGGGGGGCTGCACTCGCAAATGACGAATTTCATTTGAAAAGTACTCGAACACAGCGTGTTGAGACCTTGTTCCTTTGTCAAGTTTGAAACGACATTGATGAAAGTTTGAAGCATGATAGAACCGTGGGTAAAAACCTCGGTCAACCGAGGCGATGTGCTACAAGGCTTCGCGTAGAAATATCCCGCGTGCATTTTTGTATCGGCGTTTGGGCTGCAGGGTAGCATGCAGGCGGTGGGTTATGCCTGTGTGTTTGGTGAGACATCTACGTTCAGGACTCTACCCCCACAAGCACGAACTCCCTATCACCAACACCACCATCTTAACGGCACTATCCCTGTTGCTGCTGTTACTTATGTGCAAGAGGGGTGAGGAAAAAGGAAAGGGGGGCAGGCTAGGGCGGCAAGCAAGCTAGCTAGCGGTCGGTATTTAGGGCGGCAGAAGCCAGCAGCGGCCTGTGTGAGTCACGGCAAGAAATGGATGGAAACAGGCCGCTGCCACAGCCGCACAGCACAGCGCTGGCTGCACACTAACTAGTCGCTTTCCCTCGCAACCCTACCTCCCTCCGCCTCGGCCACCATCCCAGCCCGCGCGCCTCCTCTTCCTCCCTCGCAGGGCTCCAGCTGTTCGGCTTGATCCTGCCAGTTCTGAAACCGGCTCCCTGATAACGGTGTCGCAAAAAAACTGGAGGAGATTCTTGCTCTCCGTCTCCGTGCCTCTCCCTGCCTGTTGTCGCGATCCTAGGGGGGTAGAGAAGACAAGCACATCGCCACGCCGAAGAGGAAGACAGAAAGGGATAAAAAACGGAATTAGAGTCGGTGCTAACGGGTCAGCCCTCCAAACACCGAGCAGCTTCAGCGCCGCCAGCTTGGATGTGAGGGAACCACCAGTTGCCGGCAGGAATTGGGCGCAGCTGGCAAGATCAACCGGTGTGCCGCTGGAAGAACGCGGCGGTCTTTGCAGTGGTGGTCGTAGCGTTGTTGGTGTTGGTAGTAGTTGCGGCTGTGATGGTGTCAGCTCTGACCGTCGGGCATCTAGAGGGGTATAGTTGCTAGTCAGCGTCGGTTGTCGTCTGCAGTGGGAGAAAAGGCAAAGTGGTTTGGGGCAAAACAACGCCAGCCTTCAGGTCTGTGACTGGTGCGCGGCGCACCAAAACTACGAGGCCACTTTCTGACACAGCCCTTCGCCGGTCGCCCAGACTTTCCTGGTGTAGTGCTGCATGCTGTGCTGCATCTTGCCACACGGGGGTGTGTCCCTTTTGCAGACGAGAGTCATGTGTGCCTTCGCTTTGCCGTCCACGTGCGCAGCAGTGACACCGTGTAGTTAACGAGTATTGTTGTTCTTTTCAAGGATCGTCGCGCTGTTGAACGTTTGTTGCCCCGTGTTGCCCGCTGTGTGCTGTACCCAGCCTCGGATGACGTCACGGTACCTCCTCCCATCAACTTGGCTGGACGCTGACGACGTTTGGTGAAGTTATTCGTTTGTTTCCTTCCATCGTGTTCCCTTCCAAGCGGTTCACTGGATGTGTTAGACCACTGGGTGCCTTTTACCTCTTGCCGTCGCACACACTTATTTACTGGTTCGCTCTGCTGGCGATCTTGTTGCTCAGAAGCAAGGGGGTCCAGGGAAGAAACACCAACACACAAGACGTCGACGCTTTGCTGTCCAGTTCCTGAACAGCAACCTCAGACTTTAAAAGTGGAGCAGATTGCTTGCTGTAGTGTTCATCACGGTGTCCACCCATCTGCTGCTGTTTTGACGGTAAGGTCGTATTTTGTTCGGGCAGGAAGTTCCTTTCAGAGAACCTAATGTTTGTCATAGCAATTGTCTTCAAAACGAAAAGGATAAAAACTAAAGCAAAATCAGGTTGATCGATCTATTGGGAGCGAGCCTAAACGTACTGAATGAAAATTCACGTGTGTTCCTTCCCGACACTGCCGATTTCACCCTTTTTTTTAAACCATCCCCACCAACAGAAGTTATCGACAGCTGTCATTAATCAAACGGCACACGAGTAGTTTAAATCGATACAACGCGTGCACACACTTCTGTCGCCCCCCCCTCCTCAACCCCCCTCAACCTTTCATTAGGCGGGCTCGCAGTGACTGGAAGTCGCCCCCTCCCCCTCCCCCCCACACCGCGCCATCAGCAGTAGCGATCGCCAGCAGTGGCGGCTGGGGCGAGTGGTTGCTGTCGAGTGGTTAGGAGAGGATGGAGGGGGAGGGGGATTCAGGAGGGTACCGCACGCTTCAAGTTTTCTGTTGCTCGACGCCTTTCTTCACGGCACCCCCATCTCCGCCACCCTACGTTTCCATCGTCTGTCGGCAGCGTTGCACTTCCCCCAGTCCCCGACTCCGTCCCACGCCTGTTGTAGCGTTTACTCATCGCCATTGATGAGGCATTAGATTTCCTTACTCGCTGGCCGCCGGCCTTGCTGCTCTTTTCCCAGCCCCGGGCGTGGTGTCAAACCTCCCCCACCTCCAGCTGCTCGTGATGCTGGTGATCGGGAATTATATTTTCTGGTGGTGGTGGTGGTGGGGGGGTCCGTTATGGTTTGAAAAGATTTTCCGACATCCAGGGTGCTGCTACAGCAACCAGTCCTCTTTTTTATAACTGTAGGTGGACTGTAAAAAGCGCTGGTAATAGTATTTGGGCAACACCAGTGTATATCCGTACACCCAAATAGCAGGTAGCTTTGACCTAAGCTGAGGTTTTCTCTCTCTCTCTCTCCTCCTTCCCCCTTCCCCATATGTACATGCATTACCTATCCAACTAAATCGACCGTCGAGACATTACTCGTAACATTAACACATGACTGAGTGCAGGATGGTTTTTTTTTTTTTTGTGGCGGAGGCAGAGAATCTCCTTTAACACACGGATGGACTTACGCAGGGCTGCAATGAGGGTTGGTGTTTCTATCCTGTTGAAACTAAAAAACACAAGGCCAACGGGAATTACGACCGGTGTTATGACCGGAAGTGCAGATACGAATACTAGTGCCGCCAGCTCTCGTGTTGCGCAGACTGTGGAACCAGAGTGACCTTCCCCTTGGGCTACGTGACGGCAGACGTGGCTAGTGTGTTCCATTACTTCCGACAAAGTCACGTGCTCGGGACGTGTTGCTAGTCGCGTGTTGCCGAAATCTTTGGGAACTGTGTGCTGAGGTAGTTGGTCAGGCGTCGATCAAACTTTTGTGAACACGTGTTGGGTCCTTCATTAATTAAAGTGTCGGGAACCTTGTCATGCGGACCCCGCTGCTGAGTTAGTCTTTTTTTCCTCTTTATCGCCATTAAGGTACGAATGGTGGATGTAGGAGATGTTTTTTTCTTGAGCTGCATGTGTTCAAGAGTATCATGCCAATCACGTGCTTCTAATGACGCATTTATTTGCCGTTGTGAATGAGGTCTGAGCAGTGGTTCCGTGGTTCTAGAACCATATCTGCTGAAAGAAGGGACGCAGGATCCGCCAATACGGGTTCTCCCTCCCTCCCTCTGTGTGAGGGAGTAAAAGTAAAGGTTGTCCTGTGACCTGTTTTAGGTCGTGACAGTAGGGGTGTAGGAGACCACTTTTCTGTGGGCCAGCATCGTGAGGGGCCGGGGTGCCTATCTCCTCTCGCTCGCTGCCTTACCGTCTCAGACCTGTGGGTCAGGTACCCATTCTCAGCTGGGGAACTGGAGGAGTGTGCCACTCCAGAGCCTTCCGGTTCGGTGGCCAGCGCTGTAACCACTCGACCATCGGCTTCCTGGTTAGTTGGTTATTTAGAGGGACAGTGCTTCCACCTTGCGGTGATTTCGCACTATTGGTGTTGGGGTCCTATCACTAGTCTATGCACTGAGAGAACCACCAGACTGATGGCTGCAGTAAGATGGCCAGTGCGGACAGGGGAGAATGGAGTTTGCACAATGTATAACTCCACGAAGTAATCCTTGGTCACACCAGGATTCGAACCAGCAACCTTCCACCTGCTAGTCCGCAGCGCTACCAACTGAGCTATCCAGACCCCCTCCCATCGGCTTCCCTGAGAGAGGGAACGCTATATCGCGGCGCATGCCCCTCGTCTCTCCTTCCGACCGCAGTAACGACGCACGTGATTGGATGACTAAGAGTGCTATTGCAGGGCACAAAAAGGCGTAATAGTGTTTTTCTCAAAGCCTTCGGGTGGAAGCGCCTCTTGGGTCCGATGCCTAACGACTGTAATTTTATCTGCACATCGCTTATCGCGTTCCCTGCACACGCTTCCAGAGAAGACATTTTTTTGCTGTGTTATTTGGGGTTTTTTGTGGGGGTGGGGGGTTGGGGTGGGGAGGGGAATGGCATTAGCAGCACGCACTTGCTAATTCGAACCCTCATCACGAAGTGAGATCTGATCGAGGTGGGGACTGGGCTGAGCAGAAGTGTGCGGAACTATACGATTGTGAGGTCACCCGGATGAAAGGAAAGTTCTGCTTACCACTACATACAGTAAAGATGCTTCTTACTTTTAGCTCAATCAGAACGTTTTTTAAATGGCACATACTATTTTCTACAAACTGAAAGTACTTGATTATTGTGACAACAGGTGGGCATAATCCTGTAAACAATATGAACTGCCCAGGAAAGGTCAAAGGTTCCGTTTGTTGTAAAATAAATTGAAGATGGTGTCTAGCTCACGCTTCAGCAGTGTAGAATATAATTCACTCTGTGCAAATTAAAATTATACACTAAACCACATCTATAAGAAAAGGCGTACGTGGTCCTTAATGAATGTTTCTCTTCTTTATGATCGTAATTATTTTGTAACTACAATATGCCGAATCAAAGAGCTTGAAGTGTAAACAAAATCTGTGGGTCAAATAGCATCCCTGTTCCTTTTTCCTTCCACTGGGACGAAGAGGTGCTATGGAAGTACAGTTACACCCTAAACAAACAGACCTACCAGCCACAGTTCCAGCCTCAACGACGGATTTGCACGGGAAGTTAAGGTGTTGTGCAGCTGCTTTTGTTTACAGAGCTCTAGCCCCCCCCCCTTTTTTTAAAGCACTAATGTGAGGCCAGGCGCAACTGGCAGCAGAGGGGAACTGTGTTGTTTTACCCCGCAAGGCTTACGTATGTGAGCAGCAACCCACATCTGATTGTTCATCCATGCGTGCGTGTGTGCGCGTGCGCGCGCGCCCGGCTGCTGTGCTGCTGTTTGTGCTTGTGCACGGACGCTGCAGCTAGCTCTCGCACAGCAGGTGATGGCAGCAACAGGTTTGGGTTGTTCACCGAGCCTTGCAATGTAGTCCGCGCGTGGACAGAGTTTGGAAAACAAGGATGCACGTTCGTCTGGTTTAGAAAGTCCTGTAGGTGGCTTAGTATAGCAAAAAAATGGCAAAAAAATCTGTTTAATTGTAGTTGTAAGAATGTCGCGTGCCTGTTGAGTAGGACAAGACTTGGGGGCAATGAAGACATGGCCTTGTATGCTGTACCTGCGAAAACAATAGTGAAAATTCAGATCGGACATAAGTCAATGCGTCGTGCAGCTGCAGGGCCATTTGTCCAGCGCCAGGTAGTGCTTTTATTTCGTGGACCTGTAGAGACTTTTTTTTTTAAACGAAAACTGATTTCACACCTGCAGTTCGTCCGCCGTAACCCCACTCCCCCATTCAGCGTGGCCATGTCTCAGCCTCTGCAAGACGCGGCGGGGGTGGGGGGTGGGGGGTGGAGAAGCATCAGGTGGGGAATTCAGCGAGGAAACATTGTACCCCAGAATACCACAGTGCGGCGGTCAAAAATACTGGGAGGAATCATAAGTTAACACGCTGTCATGGCAGGTCGATGGCTACGGTTTAGTGGAAAAATGGTCGACATCTACTGTTCATTGAAATATGGTCGACAGCTATAGTTGATGGATAAAATGCAGGATGTGGCATTGATTAGAAACATACCAACCCGCCGAAAATTTAGACACGAAAGCGATCTGCAAAAAGTAATCATTTAGTCAGAACACACACACACACGCACACACTCTCTCGCATACTTTCCATAAACTGTACTCTCGTCTTACTCGAGAACATATTAAAATTATGGTTAGTTGTGCGTTCGTTGTGTCGAGCAAAAAAAAAAAATTGTGGGCCAGGTGGCCGAATTTTATTTTGTAATCTCGGGCCTCGCCGTGTTGTCAATAGAGCGCGTGGGTTGGGAGGCTCCTTTCCGACCCTTCGCTTGTGACCCAAGTTCATCCCGGTTCACTTGCCTTTGGGCAAGATTGATATGGTGTGGAGATTACACTTTATGACAATGTTGAACTGGATGGCTTTAAGGTTATGGAGCGGGGCAATGGTGTGGGTTTTACCTGTGGCGCTGTGGTTCATCACATGTCATTGAAAGCTTTTCCGTGATCATTTCTTTGTGGGCTTTTATTAATTTTAAAAATGCTTGTGCTTACATTTTCAACATTGCAGTCAACCGCGCACTCACATTCTTTCCTAAAATCTGAGTATCTTCGGTAGATTGTTCGCCAGTTTTCTTAGAAAACTGCTAAGACACATGGCGTCTGCACTTTTCTTAAAACTCGGTCAAGCTTGGACCATTGTGGACTGAAAACGTGACTTGTTTACAGCGGAGATGGTTCTGCGTAATCCAGCCAGCCTATACCGTCGCAGTGTGTGGTGTCTGCCTGTATGCTTTGTATCAACATAATGTTTTATTGTTATAGTAGTAGCAGTGATACTAGCAGTTGTGATGGTGGTGGTGTTGATTAAACAGTGATCGTTGTTTGGGACAACGTAGCTGTACTGACGTTTACATATCCAACTGTCAAGAAGAGTCATCCGCACAATCTTATTTGGGGGTGGGGGAATATTACGCTGTCTGGGGATCGGGGGAAGAAATAAGGTCCGGGGACCAGCAAAGCGGGCAGTCGCCGAGATCGGAGGTGACACGCTACCTCCGTGGGATCTCGGACAGGTCGCGCCTTCTGCAGCTGTTGATCACAGCTTTTCGGACAGGTAAACGTGCGTGACAACTGCTGTTCCTGGTAGGCGACCAGCAGACCAAGCGCACAGGACAATGTGCCTTGAGTCGACTTGAATACTCCGTGGGGAAGTTCCCCCTCCCTCCCCCCGGTCAGTTTACGGAAAACGGACAGCATTCATTCGAAGTCTAAGAGCTGAGAACAAGTGAACACACACACACACACAAGTTCTCAGGGCACGTTAGCAGGGAGGTGGTATTGGCAATTAGACTGCCGTACACTGAAGCCAGTCTGTTTATGGTGAAGTTTGTGAAGGCGCTTGAGTGACGGCGGCGGCGCCCGCGCGCGCACCCACACACACACACACACAGTGTACACAGAAACGAGCAAACGCATGCATGCACGTACGCACCCCTGCACCCAGACGGTGGATAGAAACTTGAGCCAGAAGGTGTGGATTACAGAATGCGTCAGAGTTTGGTAAATGCGTCTGGCTTTGCTTATCCCGTCTGGCAAAACCCAACCAGCTTCGCGTCTCTGCATCCGAGTTTGTGACAGGGAGACGCGAGTGACAAGTGGCTTTCCTAGCGTATTTACGTGGAGCGTGACGCGCGAAGGCAGTAGCGCTGCTGGCATACCTAGAATTGCTTTTCGTGAGCCCACCTGACCCCGCTGTTAAGCGCTGGCTTTTGATAATTCAGATAGAGGTTTTTAACCTTTTTACTCCTGGCATACCTGCTACGATGTTGTACGTTCGCCCACCCAGTCACCCACGGCGCTGCTGGAGGCCCAGCCTAGTAGCACGCTAGTAGTCCCAAGTGCGGGGTTCCTCGGCAGTTCATTCTGAAACCGCGCGCCCTACTTTCACCCCTACCTTCTCCTAGCATACCTCCGAGAGTCTTAAAAACGCTCCCCCCCCCCCCCGCCAAAAAAGGGGGTGGGGTGGAGAGCAGAAAGAATTCGGATTTCATTGCAGATCTGTTCTATAGATAGACACCTTTTTTAGCCCCGATGAGGAATTCTGCACGTTCCCTTTCTGGGAGGACGAGGTTGTAAAGAGGTGTGTATGCGTGGGGAGGGGGAGAAGAGGGAAACGCAGTTTAATTGCCTCCGCTTAGAGTCCACCGGCCTGACAGGATCCATCCCTTGCGACTCGAAGCGTGGGCTGGGCGCTTGGGCAAGGGCCCCGTTCAGAGGAGGACGTGCCCGTTGATCATAGATACCCGCGACAATGGAGGTAAGAGCGAAAAGAATTCCAGAAGCGCGCGGGGCGGGGAGGAGGAGAAGAGAGGGGTCCTAGATCAAGGACAAGCAATAGAAGGGAGAGGGCGGGCTGGCAAGGTGCGTTTGTGTGTCAGGAGGGGGGAGGGACAGCGGCGCGGGGAAAGGAGAGACGTCGTCAGGAATGTGACAGCACACCTGGCTACTGTTTTGCGTGCTTCGTGGAGAAACTTTGATCCTTGTAGACGAGACTTGGTGAACAAACTTCTTTGCAGTAGGAGGTAGCCCTGGATGTGATTTTAGCTACTCCAGATCGAATCTGTTAGGGCGAATCTAACAGTTTGCGAGTCAGCTGGATGGGGGACAGTTGCCGAGCGAGAGGGGAGCAGGCGGAGGTATGGCAGCAAAAAAGGGGGCGGGCACGTTGTGGTGACAGGCAAGGCTTGTCTGATCTATGTGGTCGGACATGCACGAACTCTCTCACGGGAGGCCAGTCCCTGGACAGCAAGCGAGCGAGTCTGTCGTAGTAACACGAGACAAATAGCGCACTTAAGCAAAGCCACTTGGAGAGAGAGAGAGAGAAGTGGGTGGAAGGGGCCAATGCAGAACTCGTGTAGCGCAGAAAGAGGTGACAGCCAAGCTCAGGTACACACACACACGCAGAAGAGCGGAGAGGGCAAGGGGAAGTAAACGGTACTGCTAACCCAGGCAAGGCAGACGACAGTGCTGTGTGGACTCCAGCTAAGGAAGGAAGGAAGGTGTGTTAGCGTGCCTTTTCGTGTGATAAGTTGATGATCACTTACTTTGATTCCTGTGCCACCAATATCCACACACGCACATGTCCGGACAGAGCTTCGTCTGGTGACCTGCCCGCCTTGCTATGACCGCTCTCTGGACACTGGACTCTGTAAGCCGATCTTTATATAACCTTTCGTTCGATGGCTGGTTTGCATGAGTGCAGCTTTACGTTTGCAGAGGACATGCTGTCTGTGAAACCCAAGCTGTATCTGTTCAGTGTAAGGCACAGCTCGCCTCACATTTTTAAAAGACTGTGAGGTTGATTAAACGTAAACATGTCCTCATGACCGTTCAGCATCTGTTGTTGTGTAGATGTTAATTCATGGTCCTTAGCAAAAATTTAGTGGTTTTGTGTTGACTTTGCATAGATGTGGAATGATCTTATAAACTTGAACGTATGCATCTTAGGTAAGACTGCAGATCAACCAGTCGTCTGCAAATTCCTTGAGTTTTTGGTGTCCTTTATCGAACTGAGTTCCCTACCGAACGAGGTTATTATTTCCGGCATGGTTAAAATTATGGTATTGTTGATTTTTCTCCGGTATTGAGCGGTATTTAGTACAGACTGGTTCAACACTAAATTTAAGGATTTCAGCACAGGGCGAGATAAGAGCGCAAACTTGAGTGAAGACGGAAATGGGGCGTTCCGTTCTATTGTAAGTAATGCTACATTCGGCGAGTGTGTTCTGTTGTAATGCTACATTCGGCGAGTGTGTTCTGTTGTAATGCTACATTCGGCGAGTGTGTTCTGTTGTAAGTAATGCTACATTCGGCGAGTGTGTTCTTTTATAAGAGATGTTACATTCAGCGAATGTTTTTAAGGCGGGCGAAGCGCCTACCACAGAGGCTAGAAAAGCAGCCTTCAGTGTCAGAAAATGATAACTAAGATGCACTGTCTTTAAATGACTGTTACATCTGACCCCGTTACTAATCACAGGGAATGCAGTGTAGGTGGATCGGGCAGAGTACTGTTCTGAACAACGCTGTCGGCAAAGGGGCGACTAGGCGAGACGATTGTTAATGGTCGGGCCCGACATCCTGTTACTTGCGCCGCCGGTAGTGGCGATGATAGGTTTGGGACTACCGCCCTGAACTTGCTAGAAAGGACAAGGTCGTGGGTTTCGGCTTTACACGGACCGACTGCATACCACCTGTTTGGGATCCCATTGGTTTGTGCGGGCTTGCTGGTGATTTAACCGAGGAATTCTCTGTTGTAGGTAATTCGCGTGTGTGTATCTGTGCGGGGTAGCTGGTGATTTAACCGAGGTATTCTCTATTGTAAGTAATTCGTGTGAGTGTGTGTCTGAGTGTGTGTGTGTGTGTTCACACGGAATGCGTACGCGTTCGGCTGTTTCGTGTTTGTGAAAGATAAGGTAGGAAGGGCTGTGTGTGTGTGTGTGTGAGAGAGAGAGAGACAGAGAGGCTAGACCAATGTTAAGATATGAATTCATACTATTCCTGTCAATTTGACTTAAAGCAACACATACTTATCGAGTAATATTACTATTAGTAATTTTCACTGCACATCTCGCTTTCACAGATCTTTCACATGCAAGCATGGGTCGCCTGTTTTTATTGATGCTGCAGTATTTCTGTAAATGTCATTCAACATTTCATTGGAGCATTTGACATGCACCCAATCGGTTATTTATTTGCAAATTTATTATTTCTTGGATTGATTCGTTTATTCTTCTTGGTAAATTGAAAGAAAAGAATGGAACGCAGGCATCATTTTCATTTTGTAACGTTTGTATTTCTCCACCTATTCTTTACTTTGCTTTTGTCCACCTCCTCAAATTTCTGTACATCTTCCTTAATTATGTGTGGCGTTCGTAAGCACGAAAACGGAAACGAGCTGGAACGAGGGAAAGAAGAAAAGTCATACAGTTTCGCCCGGCATTTGAATCAAGCGTGTTTCCTCGAAAATCCTCAAACAGAACTTCACGTGTGTAGCATTTGGCACAAGACAGCGAGAAGATTGAGTCTGACAAAGTCACATTGCTAAGCGCGCGCGCCGGGAAAGCTTTGCGGGCCATTTTCGCTGGACCGCTTGGCGGTCCAGTGTCAACAAGGGTTTCTGTGCCAGGCTGCCCAGGTCGCCTGCAGAACTTTTTGCGAACCCTGGTCGGCACGACTAGGAGCCCACCACGTTCTTGCAGGTAGGGCTCATTTTCTGGGCTTAGTGGCAAAATGTCACCGCTTGGCTGTTTTCCGACCACCACGCAACCTTTGACTTCGTCTGCCTTCGGGGTTGCAGCGGACGGGCAGGTGAGAGGCGACGTGGGGTCAGGTCTATGTCGTACCGCGGTCAGTGACCGCAAGGTTAGATTTCGTTCGGAAGCACAGAAACCTAACGGAGAGACCATTGTTTCACCAGGGAGTTGTCCGTTCATTTTCCTCACAGTATTCCGACTTCTTGTCTGTGCGGTAGGCTTTTACGCAAAGTTCGCTTACGGCTTTAGTACACGAACTCTTCGCGAAGGACCTGGGCTGGACTTTTCTGGGCTGCAGACCAGCTATTAAGACAGCTGCTAACTTTTGTGCAGAGCTGTTTGTGCATATCGGTCAGCAAAACCTGTTTTCTGGGATGCCTTTACTGCCAGGTTTAGAGGGATGACGGGAATGTAGGTCGAAGGTCATGGTGGCACTTGCTATCAGCGACGCTGGTCCAACCACATCATCTTCCTGCACAAGGGGATATCCGAGAAAGGGCACTTGTTGTCGCTGAAGTGCGGTGTTGGTGGTGGGGCTTTTACCGAAAAGAGTGCATGGTCACCCTGCAGCCATTGAGTAGTAAGTCACATGTCAGTTGTTTACGTACACATCATGGGGGCAGTAAGTCACGTGTCTGATGTTTACGCGAACATCACATCAGACGAGTTATTTATCGTGCATCGTCCATCCTTCTTCGCCTCCGAGCCTTTCACAATGCGACACGCACCGGACCGCTTCTGTTTTGCGTGAAAACAACGAACGTAAAGAAGCTCGCGACCTCGAAGTACATGTACTGTCGGAACTTTCGCTTTTGTGAATGTACAGCTCCACTTCAGACGTGGCGAGAAAGATCTTCTAGGTTATATTTATATCATAATAGAAAATCCGTTGCACACTTGACATTGTTCAGTAGAGGAAGGTAAATGTTGTCATGTTTATCACAAAGCTGACAAATACTTGCAGTCAAGTAAATTTATTACTTGTCATTCTTTGTTATTTAGCGATCCGGCGTAAAGCCCAGGAAGGTTTATTTTCCCAGTTGAGATTTTCGGTCTGTTTTACTGACGTTTACTGTTTCACCGGGGGGGGGG
>SMGT01016058.1:162605-201143 GCA_004794575.1 Lanistes nyassanus
GGGGGGGGGGGGGGATAAGCGCGGTAGTTAGGTTATGGACTTGCCTACTGGCTCTGCCTGTCGAACGTGCGCCAACACGTCTTGCCAGCGACAGCGAACAAGCGGCAGCTCCCTGCGAAAGCCAGACGGGCACGCCTGTCCTGATTCGCCTTGCATACCAACTTTTAATTTCATGCTTGACCCGTTTTGCGAAGAACCAGCGAAACATTCCCCACCCCCACCCCACCCCGCCCTTGGCGCTGTGCCCCTATCCTCTCCCTTTTAGGATTTTGTCCTGTTCCCTTGTCGCTCCTGAGCAAAAGCTATTTAATACCTATCCTTTGTCAATCGCTGTCAGGCTTCTTATTTAGTCTTTCACATTTTAGTAAAAATGGCGGGGCAAAGGGCTTACAAGCAGCTGTTCTCACGCTGTTCATACGGTATATTTGCGCAGCCTGAAGAAATACCCCAATGAGTTCTTCCCCCTTTTCATCCCGGACACGGTTGCGATTCAGTAAACCTGTTTATTTCGGCGGGTGTTGTGTAGCGTCGCATGTTTTGAGATTGACCAAACAGGTTCCATTGGTCGTGGATTCTCAAGGACAGTGCTACTACGCATGGAAACAAAACAGACTAGACCCTCAGAAGACAACCACGAAAACACGTAGAGGCTATCGAAGGGGGAAAGACACAGCGACACACACATGCTGGACGGAGGTCTGTTGAGAGTGATTCTGGCTGTAAGCCGTGATACCAGATTACCTGTTCTCCATTACGTCGGTGCTGGAATGCTTACACGTTTTTCTCCCGTGGGATCTCTTTTACCTCTCCTTTCATTCTTCCTCTCCCCTCTGCCGTCAAAACATACTTGATACGGCTGAGATGTTTATCTAATTTGAAACAAAAGTTGTTCGTCTGCTAAGAAGAAATGTTAAAGCTTGCATGAATCACTATGCTCAGGTGCAGTCACTTGTGCGTTCGACTGCATTAAATATTACACGAGTTATGAGTTTTGACAAATCAGACTTAAAATCCTTGATCTGCTCGACGTGCTGTCCCTATTGTTGACACACGACTGTGGTGGCTAACTTAAAAACGATGCCAGTCCTTACAAGTGCCGAGACGCAGAGGCGAACGTGAAAAGCATTTGTTTTGAAAATAATCGGTAAAGGCCTAATGCTGAGGCCTTTCTTGAAAGCAAGCACACAGAGCTATCTGCGGGGATGTTGTCAAGATGATACGTGTTCGCTCAGCGAGCGGTGCAGCCTGTCCTGAAGATAAATCACGCAGCGCTAATGTGGAGGGAAGACATGAAGAAGATTACCACATTTGAAGCGTTATTTCGTCTGCAGCTATCCCTGGTAATATCGACTGTTATCAACCAAGATTAAACTGAGACATCTTTCAATTCATAATCTACCGACGGCCCTCAGTCTGAGGCAAAACGGTAGATGCCAACGAAAAAAATTGCAATCCCCCCTCCCCCACCAGCCACCTCTCGTTTTCTCGTTCTCTGTTCCATGCCAGACTGAAAGCTGGCGACGCTGGTTGGTTATTTTACGGTGTGATGACTTTTGAGTAATCTTGGAGATGGTTGGGGTGGGATAATCACTTTCGGGGTGGGGAGGGGGAGACAACCCTAGGCATTCGTTATCCTTTCCCGTACGCGAAGGCATGACTGGCATTGAATGGAACTTGATAGCCTTAGTGGACTGACCTGTTTGCTGCTCTTCATCTTCAACGAGTTCTAGAGAAACAGGTTTGACTTCTGTCGCCAAGGTCGGACTCGCACGGCTGTAGTAAGTGAAAGAAAGACGGTGGTACCTATCTGTTTGCAACTAAGGTCTTAAGTCATTATGCAGCAAACGATCAGGTTTATGTGTAGAGAAAGACTTGAACGAAGGAGTTAGGGGGATGGCATCGAGTGGGGGCGGGGCAATGTGCTGGGATGGAAATAGAAAAACAACTGGAGTCTGTGAGTAGATTTCTTTTTTAGTACGTAAGGGTCAGCCAGAACAGAACTTCTCTATTGATTTTTTTTTGTCTGTTGTGTGTTCAGTTACATACGTTGACAATCTGAAGCCTACTACTGAAGAGTAGGGGGAAGACAGTTGATTTTTTAAGGGGGGGGAGGGGCACACACAATCGATGTGAAGTGCCCACGGTAGTATACTTGTCCTTACGTGGCTGTTGGGGAGGGGAGGGGGAGACACGCCACAGAGGCGAGGTTTGCGTGGTGCTATCGAGAGCTAGAAGGAGCGGCAGCGAGTATAAACACAGCGAACCACACGAAGACAGACGTGAGACACTTGCTAAGGACCGCGCGCTTCGGCGTCCCAGCAAGACCCACGAGGCTTGTGCGAGCTCGAGGCCGCGCTGTTCAGGACAGTGAACCTTCGCGCATGGGGCACTGTCGCTGGGTTGAAGCGCTTGCACGCGCGTGTGCGTGCTTAACGTAACCCGAAGTTGTTCAGGTGTTGAACAGCAAACAGCGCTTATTGAATATTCTTTATTGCTTTGGAGCTGTGTAAGCTGAAGGAAACGGCGTCCTCAAAAGTCAACTCTGGAGAGGCACTTGGTTTCATCCAGTATTGTTAAAAGCTTATGTTTGAGGCATCGCAAAAGGTAACGAGTAAATAATATACACAAAGTGAGGGTGGGGCGGGGGTAAAGAGAAAGACCGTTGAAACTGCTGCTTAGCAGGTGATTGAACAGAAGAATGCTGAAGGCATCAACGCAGAAAATTTCCCGCCCCCCCCTCCTCCACCACCACCAAAGTGCCTGCATCTACCTGGCTGCAAGATATTTCTCAGTGCAGTTATTTTTTAGTTTGTCTGCGAACATGGAGGCGAAATCCTTAGCACTGTCAAAAATTCTGGGTTTGTGCAAAAAGATGGAAAAAAACCAGTGTGAGGTTAGAGGAGCAACCTGCCTGTTTTAAAACAGTATTTCGTCACGTATGATATACATTTATTTGCGTAAACACATATTTTTCGGGCAGGGCAACGTACCTTGTGACAGATCAAACACGTGGAAGTGCTTTGGGTTTTACGATTTTTCAGACCCTCTCCTGGGGCCTGCAATCATCCCGTCGCTGACGAGCTGAAGTACCCTGCTGATAAAGTAAGGCTCGCCTGCCTATCCTCGGGATTATGCACATACCCCATTCTTTCATCGCTAAACAACAGCATGGGTGGGGCCGTGCGCACAGGCCAGCAAATTCTGCCGAGTGCACCTCTTCAGAGTCGAGTTCTTGGGGCTGTCGAGGGCTAAGGCAGCGTGCAAGGCCAAGTGGTTGTCCGACAACGACCCTAGCCTGTTCCTAGGACGAGCCGCGCACACTTGCGTGTGCTGGCGTACGTGCATGAGTGAGTGAGCGAAAGAACCGTCGGCAGGAGAAGGGAGGGAGAGGAACGTGAACAGTTGAGACCACCTGGGATCTAAGATTCTGGAAGCGAAGCATTAAAGGATATGGACGTTCGATAGCGCGGGTTGAGAGGAAAATGATGGAGGCAACATATATCTGTGCATCTGTGACACATCACTTGCAACAGATAGCAAAACTCGGTAACAGAAGAAAATCAAGTTACCAGACGACTTGTAATGCTAAATATCAGAAAAGCGGATACATACACGACTAAATATTTCTCCTTTCTGACAATGCCAGCACTTACTCAAAGGATGGAACTAAAAGATACGAGGGCTTTTCCACAGCCCCATATCCCTGAAATTAAAAAATGGTGTACAATAGTTTTTAAGCTCAGTGCTGGGGGAGATGTGGAGGAGAAAGAGGGCATTGAGCAGAATTTGATCGCGGTTAGTTGAGCCTTTCGAGCACTTGCTAGCAGAAGAAGGTCCATTGCTCAGTTGGGACGGTCAGAAAAATGTACGTTCCTCAGCTGGCGCGGTCAGAAGAATGTACGTTCCTCAGTTGGCGCGGTCAGCAGAAGGTACATTGCTCAGTTGGCGCAGTCAGAAGAATGTACGTTCCTCAGTTGGCGCGGTCAACAGAAGGTGCATTGCTCAGTTGGCGCGGTCAGAAAATGTGACGCATGTGCTTTGTGCGTCGAGGTAACGTCGGATTGGTAAGCTGACGCGTTAGAAGACATTTGCAGACCAGAAGGGGAGATTGCTTACAGCTTGTTATCTGTGTTGGCCTTATTGAGAAAGTCTTGAAATCCTGGCCTGCCACCTTCAGATAAATGTTTCGTGCTTTTTACCCAAGATTGTTCTGGCGTGTCCCCCCCCCCCCCGCCCAAAAAAAAACCCTTAAGAATAGAAAAAAGAAGACTTTTTATGAAGGGTTCATTCGCTGAGGACCCGAACAACCATTCTCATTTCCCACTGCACGCTATCAATGGCACATCACTTTTTCAGGCCCCACCATTCAGAGTGTTTACCACTTCGCTAGAAAGCTGGCTGTTCTCTTCCTTGGCACAGGACTAGGCCCTGAGACTCGATAAACATTAAAACAACATTGGCCTACCTTTTAAGCACACAGGAGCTGTTACCAGTAATTGGCTAACGAAGTGCCGCATGCTTTCGTAATGAGTGTATTGCGACAGGCTTTCTCAGACTACCGCGTCTCCAGAACTTCGCTGCCAGTTTACTGTTAAAGCGACTCGTTAAAGCCCCCCCCCCCACCACCACCACCACACACACACACCACCACCAAACCTCTGACGTTCCTTTTAATCTGTCTTGATGGCTGCGTGACAGGAAAGATGCATGAAGGGGAGGGAAAGATGCCAGTTATCCCCACAAGGTTTTTCTTCTTTGCTTCGTCTGTCTCCTCCCTCTATCCCTCCTCTTTCTCTCTCTCTCTCTCTCTCTCTGTAATGTGGTCATATTTCTGTAGCAGTTTGTTCCACAAATCCTGCCTGTTTCTGGAAGCTTCTATTACTTTTTTCTGACTCTGCGGTGCAAAGTGGTGGTGGTGTTGGTGGTGTCCGTTGCTGTGCCAGTCATCCTGATAAAGAGACGTTCGTTATGATTGACTGGATCGCAGACGTATACTGATGGAAACACCGCCAATGTTGGATTGTCCGATTGCTTCACGGACTAATGGGGGAGACTGAGTTTACTTTGAAGTCGGGGTAAGCCACGCAAGTCCGGCACCTCGACACTTTCCCAGTCAAGACATGGACACCTCGTGTGTCCGCTTGTGTACGTATGTGGTGTTGCCTCGGACATCATGTTCTTTCTCTCTCTCTCTCTCTGCCATCCTTCCTTTCCCCATCTCCTTCCACTCCTTTGCTATCTTCTCTCACACTGATGCGGCGTTGTACGAGTTGGGTAGCTGCACCCTGGGTAGGCTTGAGGCATGCGTGCGTGAGTGGCATACAGCAAACAGACCTGCTGACGCGCGCGGCCGACCGCCTACGCAGCAAGACGCGGTGCGAGATGATGTTTGAAGTGAGTCAGTTTATCAACTGCTCGCTTCTGATCTTACTTGTTTTAACGAGTCCCCGAGAAGGATTAAAAAACGGTTTATTTCGTCCTGCTGCACGTTGGCATTTCCTCGACCACCTCGCTGGGACTGGAAGGCTGCTGGAAATGAGATCTCGGTGTTCTGGCATTGCGTGGCAATGGGAGGGTGGCTGAGAGGATGAATCAGCCAGCAAGTTTGCTTTGCTGTCTGTATTTTTAGACCGCAACCTCCCGAAAAAAAATCCGCGCTGGAAATGGATGATTAATGCGTGTTTACTTGAATGAGCGGAAGTCGCCGATAAGTCTCATCTCAGTAGCGATAGGCCGTGTCATCGTTCTGTTGCTGGTGTCAGCACTAAAGGGCTACTTACACGATGCAGTAATCTCAATGAGCGTAACAGGTTACACGGTGCGAGAAACCTGCAGCATTCTACCCGCCAGCGGATGTCACATGATCATCACGTGATCGATCTGGTACATGAGAATACCAGCATGGATACGGACGAACACGAGCAGTTTATTTCTACACCTCGAGCGCTAACTCCCTGTTAGCATAATCCGGTGATGAACTATCATACATGAAAAGATGCTGCTGACAGTCAGTTCTTCTGACCAAGTCACTGATAATCTAAGACCTGCCGTGATCGCAACGGACTAGCTAGGACACTCCGCACTAGATAGCACGATTTTTCTGATTGGCTGCAACACGTGCAATATTTTGAGCCACATGCAAGAAAATAGCGCGGCATTCTATCCGCGTAAAATGTTGGGAGGGTCCTTGCAATATTTTATTTCAACATTTCAACTTCTGTATATGGTAAACATTGTGCTCAAAGCTGGAAACATTGCATCGTGTAAATGGTCCGCGGACACTGCATCTTTTCTTTGCGCGTACACGTTGATTCATTTCATCGTTTGCAGATCGGCTAAAACTGGTATCTGAGAGCTTTACGTTTATGTTATCCTATATGTGTGTGGGGTGGGGTTGGGTTTGCTTAGTGTCAAATCCGGCTCTTTGCAATCGGTTAAGACATAATAACAGGTAATAATTACAGGATTTATGAGGTGCCAATTCTTAGAAGTAATTCAACGCATACACACTCGCCCACACGCGCATTCACAGTGCAACATATGTGCTCACGTGGACACTGTTACACACAAGCTACTCCTAAAGTAGGCACAAACTGGACAATAAAACGTGTTCACTGTTATGGGAGAGAGAAAAGATAGGTTTTCAGATAACTTGTAAAAGAAGAGAGTGTGAGTACCTTACGGACAGAGTGAGGCAGACTTCCAGGTCAGCGGGCCGAAGACGGGAAAAAGATAATGGACCAAAGGTGCTGCGTTTAGTGCGAAGAACACGAAGACGGAGCGGTTTGAAGAAAAACGATGGCTGCGAGAGGGGGTGTAGACAGGACGCGTGCGGAACAGGCGGGAGTAGAGTCGTTCAGACATCTGTAGCAGAGAGATGTGCTTTGAGACAGGAAGGCAGTGGAGAGAAACGTACGATATGGTCAGTTTTTCTTTTTGTGTAAAACGAGGCGAGCCGCGCTGTTCTATGCACGCTGAGATGGGAACAGAGCAGCGTGTGTGCGTTTCCTGTCGTGACCTCGGTTGCGTTATCTGACCTACAGGTTTTCTGGAGAGACCCAGGCGTCGAAGGACTGATCATAACCTCTCTGTGTGGAGTTGGGTGGGTTGATTGAATTCTTCCACCCAGGAATCCACTTGGTGGAGCTGCCAGCCTACATTGTCCCAATCACTGTAAACTACTTAAATATTTCAGTCGACACCGGCGTTCTTCTGCACATCGTGTTTTGCAGGAGCCATGCGCGGCAGCTTCATGCAACTTTTTGTAAATTCTCTCCGGCAGCTTCATCTCGTGTACAGTGTATACTTCTTTCCACCCCCACCTCCATCCTTGGCGCGGTTACCACGGGTTAGGAGGCAGCAGGAAGGAAATAGTTTCAAAATGTTGCAAATGTTTAGTTTGCTCGTTATTTTGTAGCGCGAGAGAAAAGAAGAGGCGTGGCTGATTTCGTTTCCAGATTTACATTCGTCAGAACAAGCGGAAGGAGTCCTCAGAGGGATATTCTCTAAAGATATTCGCTAAAGACACCCCTCCCCCNNCCCCCCCCCCCCCCCCCCCCCCCAACAAAGTCTCGAAAGATATGATTTCCAGATCTGGAATCACTGGCAGTTTGGATCTGTTGAAGTCGAGCGTGGGCGTCGGTCGGAGTTTTTTTGTATTGTATCCTGAGCATTCGCGAGTGATGTCATCATCTTCTAAAGTGTAAGGGACGTGCGGAAGCTGGGTGTTAAGGTGAGATCAGCCGTGAGGCAAGTTGGGTTGACAGGAACTAACAACCTTTCTTGATCAGAGGAATGGGCATTCTAGTTCCCCAAACCTGGAAATCTATACACACCTATACGCATGGCCAAGTGTGGTAAACTAGAATCCACATTCGTTCCGTTAAGAAAGGCCTAAACGGAGACGACTTCACAGTTCGGTATGCCGGGTTATGTCGCGAAGTGGTTCTCAAAAGGTCTGAGGTCATTATTACTTTTCCTGACAGTGAAGCCCTGAGGGTCTTCCTGTCGCTTGTTTGTGAGGTTAAGCGTTCTTTTATTTTCTGTCGTACTTGTAAACCTTAACATTGACATTTAGCGGGCAGCTGTGACCAGCAAGGGACCCTGCCTGGCATGTTGGTAGATGTTAGCGCGGACCGTGGCCAAATGTCAGGTGCTGATGAACTTCATTCTCGCGAGGTCGAACGTATACTGGCATTTTCGTAGAGACAAGTTGATTTTAGGCTCCGTTCACATTTAAAAATCTGTAAAAAGCCGAATTGTAAAAATCTCCAGAACAGTTTCGATTGCTGATCACCAGGTCAGATGTTAATACTGTGAACCTTCCTCTTGAGTTTATAAAGATGCATTTTTTCTGGAATCGATTCCAGAAGAAGGTTGTCACATTTTGTTTCCAATAGGACTAATGCTTTGTATCATAGACGTTGTTATTACTCATTTTCTAATAATGTTATTTTATATTGTTTGTTA
Source organism: Lanistes nyassanus (assembly GCA_004794575.1). Classification (NCBI taxonomy): domain Eukaryota; kingdom Metazoa; phylum Mollusca; class Gastropoda; order Architaenioglossa; family Ampullariidae; genus Lanistes; species Lanistes nyassanus. Next base: position 171,075 of record SMGT01016058.1, read on the forward strand.
AACTTTTACGTTTAAGCCTCTTTCGGGGTCGATTAAGTTGCGGCAATTTACCTAGCAGTCACCCGCAGGAGTCCAGGTGAGACATGGTTGGCTGGATACGGCACGTATGAATGCCTACGGGTGGTGTAGGGTTAGAGCGCGCAAAGCGGTTGATCTGACTCAACTGGTCTGGGACCCGAAGATGATTTCATCCGATGACAGTGGCTATAGTTGTTATGCTCAGGCTAACTAGGGGCAGACATTTTCGACGAAGTTGCCTGGCAGTAGCGTCTCTAGGTGGTGAGGCTAGCGACTTGCGCCGTCGATGGTAGTTCAGAGCGTCGTGTTGTGGATTTTCTGCAAGGGATCACTGTACACAGTCTCTCTTGGGCAAGGTATGTGCACCTCATTGTTGTTTGTGCGTAACAGGTGATGGGAGGAGATTTGTGTGACAGTTGATGTGTAGACCTGGCTTAGATCGGCGTGTAAACAAAACCAGGGGTATCGCCATCTCATGGTTTAAACAATGTAAGCAATAGTCATCTTACATTGTATTACAGAGTTATGTGATTCTTTGGGGTGATGTATGTGGATGTGGATAGAATGTATGTGGATGTGGATAGAATGCTATGAGTGTATTGACATACTATAAGTAGCACAGTATTTTCTTCGTTCCGCCTAATCATTGTCGTTCTTTCAACATCGCTCACGTGAGAGTGAGCAGGTGAGACGACACAATGAGTAAAAGGGATTCCCCAACAAGACGACAAACCTGAGGGCATCACCGATGTATTTTGGGACTCAACGTTGAATCGAGTGATACGTAAGACTCGGAGGTTATTGTTAAAGAGTTTTTAACGGTCAAGTATGAGCCAGATGCGATCAGCCTTGTCTCAGCTGCTCCTACTCGACACACATATACACCCAACCTCGGTAGAGCCGCCCTTGTGTCAAACGTCACTTGATCTGACGGACATTCATTTGGCTTACAATATAATACACTTTATTAATCCCTCAATGGGAGATTGCTACAGCTCCATGATACAAAGAATATTTACATCCACCCGCCCGGCCACACACTCACACACAATCATAACCCACTTCATTCAAAAAGCGAATGGCAGTCGCTTAATCGAACTTGGTAACTGATTAAAATGAATCAACGGTCCTCTGCAAAAGAGATTTCATTCATTACAGCTACCTCGCAGCGGGATTGTAGCGAAAAGCTGTCTGCATAGACACGATTCAGATTTTGAGAAAGTGGCCAATTTTGTTCCAGATTTGTAGGAAGTAAAGTCGGTTTCATTTCACTTAATCAGACCCCGTGAGCCGGGTTATACTTTTCAAGTTCGCGTTGGACACAGATGCAGCGATTCTGTTTTTCATCACCTGCGATGTTGCAGTGGTTGCAGTTGCGGAATTGGTCTATTTACTGGAAAGTGTGGTTGACCTGCCTTTGGTGAGCGAACGGACAAACGCACTGGGTGCGCAAGCCGCGCGCGTGTGAACCACGGTTGGCCGACTTGGTGAAATCCTAAGTACCCGATTGGCTTCCGTAAGGGGGGTGGTCACGAGCAAGCACGCGCTGTCAGACCGGGGGGACCGCGCGCATGCGTTGACGCACACGCAGCGCTCCTTCTCATAGCACGCCCGCAGTCAGCGATCCTCTCTGGACTCGACGATTGGCTGGGCGAGGCGAGGAAAGTATGGGTGGGGAAGGTAGAGTGAGCCTCGGCGGCTCTATCTGTGTTCGATCTGTGTAAACGGGAAAAAAAGGTGGAGGGCCGGGAACAGGTGAAGGAGGAGGCGCGGCAAGGCAGGCATTTCCCAGTTTTCCTCCCACTGCGCCTGCGTGCGTGCGAACAGTCGCGGTCGCTGCAAACTGTCAGCTGGCTTCGTTTGATCGAAGTCCGGTCAATAATCCGCGAGTTGGGACACGGCTGCTCGTTCGTACATTGTGCCAGGCCCGCCAAAGGCGCGATGGGTTTGGGTTACTCTGGGAGGCCAGTCCCCCACGACACCCACAGTGGGATCGAAGGTGGGAGAGGCTGGGGGGCTTCGACTTAAACAGGGGGTAAAAGGGGGGAGAGGTCGATAACACTTGTACAGGTAGAAAGAGGGCTATAGGACAAGGAGTGGAGAAAAATGCTTGCCAAGCTAGTCGAGATAAATTTGAGGAGTGGAAAGCTCACCGCGTGCACCTCTGTGTGTGTGTGTGTGAGAGAGAGAGAGAGAGAATTAATGAGAACAAGAAAGTGTGTATGACAGAGATTTTAACACTGTAATTTATGCGTATTTGCTATGGACCTTGTTTCTAATTCTGTGCGGGTCTGTCCACAGTTGCATTCAACATACAGCAGCATCTTTCCGAAAATAAGAGAACAAGAGCCAATTGTTGATTCGGGTTTGCGGGGATTCGAAGTATTTTTACTCGCTGTGTTCTTGGCTTGGAGAGCGAAAAATGTACTTACAGCAGACTATTCAACACACAACGCTACAAAAAAAGCTTATTGTTGTTGGGCTTCGTGTTGGTGGAAGTGGTCCACACGCGTCGACGAAGTTGGTTTACTTGCCATGAACTTTCGCGGGATTTTTTTTTAATCTGCTTCTTACCCCCCTCCCCCGGACCCCCGCGCGTTCCCTTTTACATCAGTGGAGAGGGTGGGCTGGGGCCTGCGAGAACGAGGGTCTTTTTATGTCCACGTGACATAATCTCTCAATTTAGCAGCTAATGAATCTGGTGATAAATCTGTCAGCCGCCATTTCTGGAAGAAGCGCCCTCGTGCCGCCTGAAGTGGCTGCCACTAGTCGACCTCTGACCCCAGTTATCGCCGAGTTTCTACGTCACAGCGATGACCTCGCTGACGACTGGTTCTCTCTTCTCTTCCCCTCCCGTTTCGGGTTGTTGCTTCTGACCTGTATTTTAATTAGCTTCTAAATCTGCCGCTGCGGAGGGATGAAATACACAGCTGGTGATAATCCTAAGGCAGAAACTTTTCCGGATTGGCCGTGTCAGAAACGAACGAACGGGTTCAGTAGGCAGAGACGCTGAGGTTAGAAACGAGTAGGGAGTATTCAGATAAAGTGCGGGTGTATGAGAGTGTGGGTGCTCAGCTGAGATCCAGGTCAAAGATGTCAGTTCTGTCTCCCTCTCTCCCTCCGAGACAGAGACATCCTGGCTGGACGTCTTCATCCGGTTCGCTGTTTGACTTTTCTGAGACTGCCTCGCTCACAGCACTGTAAAAGCAGCCCCTGTCTGCACGTATCTGGGCCATGATGGGCTGGTGCAACGCACAAAAGCCGTATTCACGATTATTATTTCTGCAAGACAGGTGGCGACATCTGCAGGTTGTAGAAAGAAGTTTCAGACAAGTAAAATCTCCGGCGTTTGATAGCTTTTCCTAACACACACATGCACACAAACTCGAGCGCACACACGACGGATGATCCTGCGCAAAGCTTGCTGGGGATACAGTTATCGTCACAGGACTCTTACAGATGCTTCGCCGAAGGTGAAGAGAGATAGTGTGATCCGAAAGCGGAGAAGAGAGGAGGGTGATTCGGAAAGCTGGAATTTCGATCTGCACCTCAGGTGTCCGCGCGGCAGGAAGTATCTGGTGCGCTCATCAATCATTAAGACAACCCTCCCCCCTCCAAAAAAAAAAAAAGCAAGCGTAGCAAGAAAATCTGACATTTAAGGTTTCGACTGACCAGAGGTTTTTGTATTTATCCCTCCACTTTCATCCACGCATACAGAAAGGGAGAAACGACTCAACTAGTAACGAAAACCTTTTATTCCCCCCACGTTTATGGAACGCTTTTCTTGCGATATGGAAACTCCCGGTTTCCCATCTGACGGCTCCAGCCTTCAATGGGGGAGTGGTGCGCGCTGTTGTGTTTGGAGTAGGACACTTGACTCGTGTTGTTCAAGATGACTGTACACCGTATTTCAGCGTTTGGCTGTACGCTTTACCGTAGCGTGGAGTCAGCACGCAGCGTGGAGCCAGAGCTTAAGAAATTGTGTCAGCTTCCGTTCGCGTCTGAACGGTCTTAAATGTCATTTCTTAATCAGCCATTAAGAGCTGCGGTTTCTATGCTAAGTAATTGTGACATGCTGTTAAATGCATCACATGATTATGAAATTTTTTTTATGTTGACCGGTCATAGAGGAACAAAAACTTGTTGGACAGTATATTGTTAGAGAAGTAGATTTAAAATAGAAAGCCATGCGTACAGCGATAATCCCTATGATCTTTTTGTCCAGCATTAGAGTTGGAATGACTGTGCAACATTTCATTGTTATTGTGAAGAAGAAGTATGGTTTCCACATGCGGACCCGCTAATCACGTTTTCGTGTTGAAGTCACATGGCACATGCTCACATGCTGTTTTTGCAAGTGAAATACATGATGTGTGTGGGCTGGGGGTCGGTACTGGTAGCCCAGTGTAGAGGCATGTTTTTACAGACTTATCATTTGTCTGTGTGCAGACATACCCAGCGCGCAGTATGCCGGCGGCCAGCCCCAATACCACGAGCAGCCAGTCCAGCAACCACAGCTCAGGAGAGGCGTTGTCTCGGACAAACTTGTACATACGAGGGCTCAGTCCCAGTACGACTGACAAGGACTTGGTCAACCTATGCCAGTCGTAAGTGTGCACCCTCTCTGTGTGTCTGTGGGCGCGCATGTGCATGCGTCAGAGAGAGAGAGAGAGAAAGACCGTGTGAGAGTTACTATAAAAGTGTTCAAATTTAACAAAGGTCAGTGTGAGGGGATGATTGTGAAAGGACGGTTGTTGCTTTTCATTTAAATAATTATGTTAACCGCGACAAACACTTTCAAAGCTGATAAAGCTCTCAATTCCTTTCTCTGTGTGATGGATGCGCGCGTGCATGCTTTCGTGCATGTGCATGTGTGGGCTTCGTAAATGTGTTATGTTCGTATTTTGCAGGTTTGGCAAAATAACATCAACAAAAGCAATAATTGACCAAACAACAAACAAATGCAAAGGTGAGTATCGTGATATTTTACCGCAATAGTAATAGATTTTCATGGCCTTTGAGTTCTTAGCAGAGACTGTAAATTTGCTGCCTATTAAAAAGCAGTGGACAACAGTGATCATTAATCTGCAAACTGTGTTCTATTTAATTCGCTTTGAGTTCTGTAATTCGGATCTATTTGGGTTTTTGAAATAAATTTACACTGTACTAGAGCACACCTTATGATTGCAGTATAAATAAATTTCTGATGGTGCTCAAGCGAAGAATTATTGCAGAGATTTGTAAGAACCGCAGAGGGGCTGCATGTAGGATTAGAATCTGATTTCAGTAAATGTGTTATGTGGTTATTTGACTGCTAGTCATTTGCATTTAAAAGCTAAAGGTATCTAAATGGATGCAGGGGAAATAGGTTTTCAAAAATTCATGCTGGGTAGAACTTCTGTTTTCCCCCAAATTTTCATTGAAATTTCCGACCTCTCACCCTCCCTTTTTACCTTTTCCTTTTTAGATAGTTTACTGAATACACCTTGACGGCACTCTGTAGACAAGAAAAAAGAGATTCTGTGCTCGCAGCAAAGATTTTGTTGCTCTGAGGTCATAGATCCTACAGAAGCTTTGGCGCTTTTCGTTCCTTAGCTTCTATTTTTCCGTGAATTAGGAGCTTCACCCAGGTACCTGCAAGTGAACTTTGCAAAATGTAGTGTGGGAGGGAAACAGTAGTTTGTGGAATGATTTTCATTACATATGATAACAGCCTGACCGCTCTGGGATCAGTTTGAGAAGGCAGGTGCTTGATAGACTTGAAATGCAGATGATATTACGGATCTTCATTGCTTTCTTTGTGCCTTGCTCCCTGAGCATGTGGTTGATCAAACTGCTGTCGCCGGTCTGTGTGCAGGTTATGGCTTTGTCGACTTCGAGGCGCCCCAGGCAGCGGAGCTGGCAGTCCAGGCGCTGCAGGCTCAGGGAATACAGGCGCAGATGGCCAAGGTGGGTGTCGGCCCTGGAATACGGTGTACACTTTACAGTGTGCTGACTGTTTAACGTGGGTTGAGGGCACTGGGACTGCAGTATTGTGGTGTAGTGACTGTTCAGCAAGGGTTGGTGTTACCGTAACTAAAGTATGGATTATGGTGTAGTGACTAGTATGGGTTAAGGCTGTCGTGACTGAAGTATGGGTTATGGTGTAGCTATCGTGACTGAAGTATGGATTATGGTGTAGTGACTAGTATGGGTTAAGGCTGTCGTGACTGAAGTATAGGTTATGGTGTAGCTGTCGTGACTGAAGTATGGATTATGGTGTAGTGACTAGTATGCGTTAAGGCTGTCGTGACTGAAGTATGGGTTATGGTGTAGCTATCGTGACTGAAGTATGGATTATGGTGTAGTGACTAGTATGGGTTAAGGGTGTCGTTACTGAAGTATGGGTTATGGTGTAGTGACTAGTATGGGTTAAGGCTATCGTGACTGAAGTATGGATTATGGTGTAGTGACTAGTATGCGTTAAGGCTGTCGTGACTGAAGTATGGGTTATGGTGTAGCTATCGTGACTGAAGTATGGGTTATGGTGTAGTGACTAGTATGGGTTAAGGCTGTCGTTTCTGAAGTATGGGTTATGGTGTAGTGACTAGTATGGGTTAAGGCTATCGTGACTGAAGTATGGATTATGGTTTAGTGACTGTTTAGCAGGGGTTGAGTGTAAGGTGGCTGTAGGATGGATTATTGTGCAGTACTAGTAGCTGTGAAGTGACTATATCAACGAAATGACTTGGAATATTCATAAACACTGGCGAGAAACATCAGACTTGTACTACGCACAAACATCGCACTGGAAGCTAGAGATAGAACATGCACAGTATATGGAGTGAAAGAAAATCGAAGGTGTGGTGGCTTGTTTTGGAGTTTTTTACCCCCTTCCCTCACTTGCTAGGATATAAAGATGTGGTTGATTCCACACCCCTCTGCCGCAAAGGCCACTGCTTGTTTGCCTGAGGCCTGCATGCAAACTTGACTGAGGCCTGCATGCATGCTTGCACACACTGCGACGTGAGTCCACCAGGGGGAGGGGGAGTGGTGGTTTGCGACTGGGGCAAGCGCTGCAGGAGTTTCAGCATTTTCGAAAATGAGATGAAGGGTGGGAGTGGGGGGCATATGCTGCATTCTGGTTAATTAGGCGTGCAAAGTTTTCATGAAAAGTGAACCAGAGACAGTAAAACTGGTTCAGCTAATTTTACAAGATTGTGGTGGTTGGGGGAGAGGAGTGAGTTTTGGAATAAATATTTGTGAAAGCCTTTTGTGTGTGTGTGTGTGTGGAGGGGTGTTAAGGACAGCTTAGCAACAACTACTTGCATACACAAATTCATCTGCCCTCAGAAAACAATTAAAAAAAAGACAATATGTTGTTCATTAGAGATTCCATAAATACCTCGGGCTTCCATGTTTAAGGCTTTTTGTGCCAGCAATCAGGCGGTTGCCTTATCACATCAACAGGAAGAAAGTGCATCTGGTGTATACAGTTGTTTTACGGCTTCTGATACCGACAGATTATAAGAGTATCCCCAGGGAGACAGCAAGGGGTAACCTCCCGACGAGGACACGCAACTAGAAATACTGTAGCATGAAAACACATCGTGCCCACGACAGGACCGGCCCACACTCTAGGGGGAGAGGGCAAGGGCGTGGCGTTATCCAGATGACCGTGCATAACCACAAAGTGTTAACGCCAGTGGGGGACACCTTCACAGCAAGTTACGGAGGGGTATTGTGGTGGGGTGGCGGGTGTAGTCACAGGTCTTCAGCCATCGCGCATCTCCACAGGGTTCCGTAGTCGGGGCCCACCCTATGGTGTAAAGCTGGCCATAGCGTGTGAAATTAGAAAACACGACTAATATTCTGCCAGCGTGCCTCACAGTCTGTCCACAGATTTTCCCCCTATCCTCTCCCCCAGTCCTTCCTTCAGAACATGCGAAGGAGGGGGAGTGGTAGACTTTATTTCTCAAATCCAGGTTGTGGTTGGGAAGTTGTCCGGCACACTTCCGAGTCGTCAGGCAGTGACAGTCCGCGCGTACCCCGCACAAGGGGGCGGGGGATAGAGGCGTAGCGATGGCAACAAGCCCAAACTAGGTGGCCAGGTGATTGATGAGCATTGGATGGCAGGGGAATGATGAGCAGCCCCACCGCGCTGGGCTACAGTGGAAGGTGTGGGAGGTCTCGGCGTTTTTTTCTCACTCTCACCTTGTCTGAGCAGCCTGTCTTATTTCCCTACTTAAATGCATTGTGGTCAAAGGTCATTTTATCGATTTTTTTGCTTAGTCTCTCTCGATCGTTAGTTTCGAATTCCGTTGGTTTTAATACCTGATTTTAATTTATGTTTTGTGACGTGTTGCCCATGCAACATACAATCCACTGCATTTGGGGGGAGAATATTTTGAGGTGTTGGCCAGCAACTTTTCCTTCAGACAATGATTTGATAAAAGATTCCAAAGATCTTTATCTTCTGCCTCTTAAAAGATACATAGTGTCAGGTTATGAGCTGACGTCTTATTGTCTGCAGGCGTGAATTCCTTGCGACTGCCGTAAAGGTTCCCTGCACTTTTTCGTACCAAGGGATTTCTGGTTCATATCCTTCCGCACAACAGGCGTCTGATATCGGCGAAGAAAAAGCCCCTCAGTTTCCTAGGGGAAACTAGCCTCTGGGTTCTCAGCGCCGACAGAGCTGTTAGTGATGCCGCCACCGAGCTGCTGGTTTTGGGACAAAGGTGCCTCTGTTGGACTGTCAGACCCTTGACGAAGGGAAAGGCCGTGCACCCTGCCAGCAGGCAGTAGCAGGGGCTGCACCTCTCCCTCCCCCAGGTCCACCCTTTCATCCCTACCCCCACCGAGAAGTGGTAGGGTTGTTGTAAAATCTCCCTTTCCACTTCTGCTGAGTCTGTGGTACACGTTCGAAATTGTGGCCGTTTCTTTACCTTTCATGATGGTGCATGGTGTTCTTTCTGAAGCTGATCAGTGTCGTGTGAATCTTATAGGGCGTTTTGGTCGTGTAAATTTTGTGTGTGCAGTGTTTGTCTTTGAAGTCGACGGTGTCCCTATGTTGCAGCTTTTTACGAGTTTGCGAAAGGTGGCGTCAGACTGACGTGTGTGAGGACTTCCTACGGAGAAATCGCCCTTCGGCAGCTGAAAGCCGCGAGCGCATCGAAAAGTTAATTTCGTGGGATTCGAGCGACAGTACTCGCCACTGTTTTCCGCTGAAAAACATCCATTTATGTTCGTGCAGGCATTCCATTTGTAAAGAGACCATATTTGCACCTGAGAAATGCTTTTTCGATAGCACAGTTTTGCATTTTTGTTCAGCTCTTAAATTCTGTCTCGGCTAGACGCAATGCTCTGTTAGGGTATAGGTACAGGCATTTACTGGGTGGAGACAGAGAGCGAGAGAGAGCTGTAACCACCACGTTTGTTACAGCCTCTGTTGCTATGAATCAAGGTGAAAGCCAGCGGTGCAACTTCTGTGCTGTAAGAACATTCAATCACTTCCCAGCCGTCTTGCGCCCCCTCCCCCACCCCGCACTCGTTTCGGTCGGAAGATTTAATACACCATTGGCGTTCACCCAGCCAGAATGGTGTCCCTGTATCAAACTGCTTTTCGCGAAAGACAGGGCATTGAGAAGACAAACACAGCGGACCAGAAGGAGGTCACGACTCAGATGTCCCTGGTGGGGGTGAGACGAGTACGGATAGTAGAGCTTTGGATTGAGACCCAAATGTGTCGTGGACTGGGGCGGGCTTCAAGCCAGGCAATCAGTGGGGATTTAGAGACGATGTGGGTGAGCTGGGGTGTGGAGTAATCGAGAGGAGGGGGTGGCCAGGCAGCCTCCCCCTTATCCCTTCTTGTATTTGATTACCCGAAGACGCAAAAAGTGCTGACTCTTTTCACAGACCTTGCGTTCGCGCATACTGTGTTCGTCGGCGTAGACTCTGTTAAATGATCGACGTCTTAAGCATTTTAAATCATTGTTCACTGAGCTGCATCGACAGAGCTAAGACGTGGCGCGTATCACGTCCTCTGCATTTCCGAAGGGCAGCAGGCGGTTGTGTCCAGCCTAGACTGTTTCCAGCTATCAAGAGTTCCTGGCGTACTTTCCAGTTCCCCGGCCGTGGTAGCTTTTCGGCTCCAGCACCCACCCCGGGCCATTCCATCACAGGATTTTAGATTGCTTCAGGGCGCAGAGCTCAAACTTTCAGTTCTGTTCCTAGAGGTCACACAACCTTTCAGATCTGTTGAGGTAGTGCAAGTCACAGGATTAAGATCTGTTATAGTTTCCAGAGTTTCTCCTCACTCGATCTTGTCATCATTCAGTTTACTCGAAAAAGGACCAGAAACAATGGCGCATAAAACTGTTGTTATCAGTTGCCGTTTTTCTAATGTAACTTGATGTTGACAGTAGGTAATTCATCATCGTTCGTTTGTAAAATGCTTAACAAAAACGAATGAACAGGTAAAGTTTAGCTTTTCTTCATACGTACTGAAGGAAGATTTTTTTCCCAGAATTCAAGACACAGGTGCTAGGTTTGCAGATCCTGGAATTGCTGGCAGGAAACACTGCCACGTGGATAATGAACATACACTTTGTTTCTTTGTGTGCTTGCGTATGTGCTACATGCGCGCGCGCAATCTCTCCCACGCTTGTCTTTGGGATTGGGCCCATGTGAGGCGAAACATGTTTGCGTTATTGTCACCAGGTGCGCGCCCTTATCCAGAACTGAGCGGTATTGCGCAGATTGTTGAGGTCTGTTTTAACTAAAGTGCACAGCCATTGACTGTACCTGCATGTTCCGCAACATCGTAATCATAGTCACTGGATCGCTGTCGAAAAGATTGCTGGGGAATGATGGGAGGAGAGAGGAGATAATTTATTTCCATTGAGATAACTGCTCTTTGCGATACACAGCATGAGACGGGGATATTTGAAAGAATTTATCATCTTAATGCTTAGCGCAAAATGTACGACGGAGAAGGCTTGTTACTGCAGTTGGATGGAGCAAAGTGTATCAGTTGCCAGCATGGCTGCTAATCTGCACCGCTTTGCGCCAGTGAAAGGTATCTCATTTCGCAGTCGCGTCAGTACGTATTTCATCGCTGTCACTCTACCCTTCTTCTTTATGTTACGCTCTCAGAACAATAGACTGTAATCCTAGCAGGACAGATTCGCGTGCCTTGCTTAGGATTGCGCGACAAGGTGGATAGGCGGTGACCGATTGCTCTGGCTCGTCTGTCTGGCTGGAAACACTGGAGCGTCCGCCCTAGATCTCCCTCTGGCACTGACTTGTTGCAGCCAATCGCGTGCAGATGACACCAGCACCCTGACACGGATGTTGCGTCAGGTGGCAGACTCGCCATGGTGGTCGTGCGTCTGTGCTCGCTGCATACTTGTCGATTCATAACCACCCGCTGTATTGCAGGGGTCCAAACAGTATATCCCTCCTTGTTGGGGTGAGGGGTTGGAAGAAAACATCCTCCCAAAGCAAATTGTCTGGGAGGTAAATGGCACCAGTCGTGGACTCTAAAAGCCCAGTGAGATTAGCTGAACATTCGATCATCAACTGACAATAATCCCATCTGATTTCGAAATGTATCACCTCTTCCCCTCAAAGAAATCTGTCTTAGGTAAGCCTTAGCACCCAGGAAGCACCTCTGTGAGCAAAAAAAAAAAAAAGCGAGTCTACACTGAACCAGCTTTTATCTAGCAAAGGCAAGCAGATGTTTCCTTCGTGTTCAAGGGTCAAAAATTAAAAGGTGTTTGAAGATCGGTGATGTCCCTACTTTTAGAGGGTCACTGGTCACATGATCGCGTGCCCGTTGCCGGTCTTGATTTTGAGTTTTTTTAACAAGCTGCATCGCTTTCATTTTTTTTTAACGCTCACACAGTACCTGCAGCTTTAGTGAAGTTGACTCGTGCCTGAGTTCATTTGCCCTCCCTCCCACTTGTTCATGGAGTGCGGAGGGAAGATGGAACGGGAAGGGAAAGTGGAGGGTAGCGACATGAATGAATACGGACCCCATAATTGGACAGTTTCAGGCTAGTGTCAGCAGAGTCTGTCTCTGATGCCAGCCTGACGAACAGCTGACAAGGCAGCTATAATTGACCGTAGACTGTGCGCGGACCAAGCCCCGCGCAAGCACACACACACAGAGTACAGAGCTGTTTTGTAGAAACGTTAACAGTGTCCCGCACTGCTGGCCGCTTATCACGCCGCCTATCGGGCCCGCACTATTTTCAAACTTCCGTTCTCCGCGCACGGAAGAAGACCATCTTTCTTCATGCAAGTCACTTTGCCCTATCGCCAACCTTGCCAGGTTCTCCCTGTCATATTGATACAGAGTGTAACAGACGCTCTTATGTTTGGAGAGCTTCCTTGCACGGCTCGGAGACCGTGTTCAGGTGGGGGGAGGGGGGCGGGCTGGAGGGGAAGGGATGCGCGTGCGGAAATGCTTGTAGGCATCTCCTCGTGTGTAAGTTATTCGGGCTGGCAGGTGAGCTAGAGAAATCCTTTACAAATGCGAACACTGCAAAATCACACCTCTTGTGTCCTCCTCTGTTAACTCTCGTTTACGCTGATTGGTTTTGAGATCCGTATTACACTTCGACTCACAATAGTTTCGATGCAGAAACAGACGAAAGAAGCGCTTTAAACAGTTTGGAATTCAACAATGGACAATGGGAATTAACACGATCGAAGATAGTTTGCCAATGTCAATTTAGAGCATTTAAAAAATCTTTAAAAATGATACGACCCTGAAGTCGTCGTTTGTCATGTTAATGTGGATTTTTGTTCATTTGTTTCAGCAACAAGAGCAGGACCCAACAAATTTGTACATAGCAAATCTTCCACCCAATTTCTCAGAGAAGCACCTAGAAACGATGTTTAAAGACTATGGCACCGTTATCTCGACAAGGATTCTTCGAAAGCCTGACGGCTTCAGTCGATGCGTGGGATTCGCACGGATGGAGTCCAGAGACAAATGTGAACAGATTATCAATGCATTTAACTCCAAATTGATAGCTGGTGAGTGGATTCTTTACTACTGCCCTGATATTTCTCGGTGTCAGCGAAGTTTTGAAGCCCCTTGATTATTTTTTTGCCATGGGCTTGTGTAATCTTCGCACAGCGAGCTTTCTGGGCGTTGTGGCACTGAAAGCTGCTGTGAGTTTGACCTCTCTTCTTCCTCTCAGATAAATTATACTGCTGTGACGTGACTTAGTATTGATGACTGGGTGAATGTTGTAGAAAGCATGTGAAGTTACTTCATACTGATGACTACGTGTGAACGTTATAGAAACGACAACGCAGCTTCTGTCAGCGCCCCAACAGCTGCTTACAACGTTCTTTTCGTATTGTCAAGTGGTGTGGGCAATTACGAAAGTGTATGTGCCTTTGGTGGCCTTTTGTCGGCATACAGAGATTGCCATTGTCGCCTGCCTGTACATCACAATAGCCAGGGGCCAGAGTAGTGCAGAAATTGATAAAGTGCATTGGCCTGTTTCAAGTAGCTTTTCATTATGAGCCATGGGGCGGAGTGAAGAAAACCATAAGGAACAGCGACGATCGTTAGTTCCTCGGGAGAGAGAAATTACTAGCGAAGGTTACATGCCTGGAGTTCCAGGGTAGGTGGAAAGTGAGAGAAGACGAAGGGAGGCATTGTAAGTTTTTGCCCCATCGGCGAGCAGGTCTGAGCACCTCTCTACCCGCGCCACCCGGTAACAGAGGCTTGCGAGGCTTTTTGCTCGAACACCCCTCCATCCATTCTGTGTGCCATCAAAACTGTCACCCAACCCTAGGACCCGTCTCACTCCACCTCTTCACCCAAACCATCCAAAGCCCCAACCACCCCTCTCCTGCTTGCAGGGGGGTAGTTTGACGGCAGACATGTCCCCTGTTACCCCTGTTGGGTCTGTGCCACAATGAAGACCCTTGGGCACATACGGTTGATGCATTTCTTGTCTGCATTTCGCGTCTGGCTTGACACATTCTCGTCCGCCTGAATACGATTGTAAATGTATGCTTACGACGAGGGGCAGTGCGTTGTTAGAACTCGGTCAGACATATATTTATGTAAATGGTGGGCTCGTGCCCAGTACCCCACCCACCCCTTGCTGTCACAGTTACAGGGAGACCATGTTGTCGCGCTGTTTACACTTCCCCGTGCTGTCTCCCATCCTCCCTCTTGAGACCATCAGTCGTGTTACTCCCAGGCTTGTAAAAATGTCCTGTCCTGGTTTGCTCCGACTGGAGAGCAGGGCGGTGGGTGGGTAGTACCGCGTTAGAAGAGGGAAGAAACTTGATAAAGAACATCTCAAGCTTCACGAAGATAATGCGGTGGTTAAATTTGCAGTAAGAGAGATTTGTGGGGTACATGCCAGTCAGTATACACTTATGTGCAGTGTAAAGTGTCTCTCTGCCTCCCTTCTTCTCTCCTTCTTCCTTTCCAGTGTGTGTGTGTGTGTGTACGTCACGCGCGCCCGAACGTGATTCTGGCTGTCGAGTTTTGGACGGTTCGTGGAGCGATGACCACATGTGATCTGCAGACTCTGCTTAGAGTTTTGTACGCATGCAGATCTCTGTTTCGAGGTTTTGAAACCAGCAGAGACAAGCGAACATTCCTAAAACAGCGCTTTTAGAAATACGCGTTCACTCGGGCGCACGCACGTACCGCATTCGCGCGCGCTAACCAAAAGCAGTGTCAGCTGAGGCCGGCGGGAGAGACTGCAGAAGATTGCTGTTACAAAAGAGCCGGCTGCGGGTGGAATGCCAGTGACCGAGGAGGTCACAAGTTCAGTTTTTGTGTTAAGGCTCTGCCAGACGCCAACGAGCAGGGTAAATTATTCGGGAGGATAACATTTTGCTTGTTCTGATATCTGGGTCAGGTATCAATATACCTGTAGCCGAACATTACTTGCCGCTCCCTGCTTTGCTCGTGATTGCTCGGCGCCGTCTGACAGACCCTTCAGCGACCGCAGGGGCCCCTTCCTTGCGTCTGCTGTCCCGAACACCTGTGCAGTTTTGCAGCAATAAAATCGGTTATCTTGAGGACGCGACGCGATTTGAACCTCTTTCTTTGCCGAGCAATGCAGTAAATACCAGCAGAACTGTAGTTAGGAAACAAAAGAACGTGGTGAGGATAATTTAGGAGTTCTTGCCCCCATGTTATGGGACAGTTTTAGAGTTCTTGTCCACACATTACCGGACAGTTTTAAAGTTCTTGTCCACACATTACCGGACAGTTTTAGAGTTCTTGTCCACACATTACCGGACAGTTTTAGAGTTCTTGTCCACTCTCGTTACCGGACAATTTTAGAGTTCTTGTCCACTCGTTACTGGACAATTTTAGAGTTCTTGTCCGCATGTGACGGCAGTTTTTGAGTTCTTTTTGTCCCCATGTGAGGGACAGTTTTGGAGTTCTTGTGCGTATGTTTGCACAGTGTATTTGAGGGAGAACCCTGTGCTGGAGTAGAAGGAAGTGAGTCGTGTCGTGGAGGGGCTGGGACTTGGAGTCGCTGTAGGTAAAAGTCATGTGGACAACAGAAACCTCTGAAGCAGTCGCACAGATCTTGTTCTCTATGCGGTCAAGTTCCAAGTGCTTGTACTGTGCAAACATTTGTGGCTTGCCATGCAAAGGCGTGCGTTTTAACGGAGATCAGAGTTTTGTAGATGTTGATTGCATTGTGTGCTCTAAATCTCCTCTTTCTCATCGTTGCTGCTGCTCTCTAATGTTCCCTCATTGCAAAGTTTCTCAGTAGTGGGAACTTGGATCTTTCACCTTTACGTTTTAGTCCGGAGTGGCCTGCATGATATTGATAATGGTAGTTTGATGCCAACCAACATGATAATATTTGTTAGAGCTACTGCAACAGGGACCAGGATACAGGGTTCCAATTATATGTCTCCATCCCCAAGCCTGGAGAGAAAGAACGAAAGAACAAACAAAATGCCCAGCTAGTATTGTGTTGTTGACAGTGCTGTTGAAGTATTAAAAATTATTAAGGTAGTGACTGACAGTAGACGATGGATTAGCAGGTGCAGCCACCATTCCTTCAGAGGTGTGCTCCTTAATGTGGGTGGCATGATTTCTCAAGGGAGTGATGCACATAGATGCTGAATTTTAACAAAGAACTAACTCAAGAAATGGAGATGTAATTTTTGGTTTGATCATTGCAGGGTGCGCAGAGCCATTGTTAGTGAAATTTGCAGACAGTGGAAACAAGAAAAAGAACCAGTTACAGCAAAAGTTGTTCACAGTTGGGAGGGAGGAGGTAAACAGTTTTCAGTCATTACTATCTCCCTGTAATGCATATTAGAAATAATATTGTACTTTAACCTCTATGTAATGTCTCAAACTTTTGTTTTAATCAGAAACAAAGGGATACATTGTCCCCCAGGCTGTTATTTAAAAGGGATGTGGTAACTGATTGGATACAGATTGGCTGGTTGCATTTTCTGTTGAGCAGCATAATACTGTAATTGTTGCTGAAGGGCATATCTCAGACTTTTCTGAACAAGGAACTCTACCTGTACTGTGGGGAGACAGTGCCCTCACAGATCTTTGTTGACCAAACTTGCGCAGGAATGAAATAAGGGGCGTTAAAATCAGCCACTTACTTCAGACATATAGCAACTGTGGTTTTTGCTTCAGAAAACTTATACCTTATGGTCATCATTGCAAAGATGTCAGGCCTGCTGTGCACAGAGTGGTTTTGTCTTGATAAGATATTGATTGTCACCCCTTTAGTTTTCTTTTAGTAACTTGAGTAGAAATATACTGAGTTAAGGCCATGGTTGTAAATGCTGGTTTGTTGCTCATGTGAATAACTTGCAGCTGAAATTTCCTTTTTTTTTTTCAGGCTCTCCAGTTTTCTTATGACCAGCAAGCACTAGCTGCTAACCTTACAGCGTAAGTATAATCATAATGCCAACAATCTTGACAATCACTGTGGTTCTCTTCCATACCCATGCCCCCTCAACCCCCAACCATTGTGTTTTGTTGTCAGCTTTAAAGAGTGGGCAAAGGAAATTTTTGTCATTTATTGTAAAGTTTTTTTATATGACTTGGAACTTGTGTGCATAGTGAGAAATGGTCCCTACATGAATCACAGTGTTTTAGTGGGATTTGGAACTTGTATCTATAATGAGAAATAGCTTGTAACTGAATGAATAACGAGAAATAGTCCATACCTGAATTACACCGTTTTTGTGCGGGTTGGAACTTGCATGTATAGTGAGAAATAGTCCGTACATGAGTTACAGTGTGGGGGCACCAACACTTCTCCCACCTGGACTGACGCTGCCTCGGTACCCATCTGTTAGTACCACACCTGTTCCTGCCTACCAGGTATCCTCCAGCCCTGCCTGGCTGCCCCAGTATATTATGCAGCCACAGATGCCTCACGTGAGTATTTCCCCCTTTTTTGTGCATTGATCTCTTACCGTTCGCCGATGACACTTGCTTAATCTCAGCATCCCCCTGCTGGACAGCAAAACCAGTTAAATAACATTGAAATAGCCTCCAGACCCCATAGGTTTAACAGTAAACCTGGATAAAACTAAAGTGATACTTTTCAGACAGGGTGGCTACTTGAGTGGTTCTGTCAAGGCAAAGAAATTGGAATTGTAAATAGATAGAAATATCTAGGGTTTACTCTCATAGCCAAGCTGTCAGATGAATTTGCACTCAATGAACTTGCAGGTAAAGCAAAGGGTAAAATAGCTGAGATCGTGAAAACAGTGCGGGGGCAAGGCAAGGCAGCATTTATAGAAATCTTTTTTAAACCGTTCAATCACAGGTCAAGCCAACAATCTCAGATGTGGGGCTTAATGCACTTTCATTCGGCCGAAGCAGCTCATGTTTCCCCATGCAGACACTTCCTACATGTGCTGCTGAGAGCACCCAGTGTTGTGATGTATAGGGAACGAGGAGGGTACCCGATGTTTATTGACAGCACCATAAGTTCAGTCAGATACTTAGCTTGACTAGGCTCCCAAACCAGGCATAGCATACGTAATGGTGATGAATAAATTGGAAGAGAATGTCCTGGTGCAGACTGTTGTTCCTGGGCATGGGGCATTAAGCAGTGCCTTGATAGTTTTGGCTTTTCAGAGGTGTGGCTAAATGGAGGGGTGGAGAATACAGAAGCATTTCTATGTGTACTTAAACAACTCATGATCGACTTTCAAACAGGACTGGAAGAGTAAATTGCCCAATAGCGACAGATTTAAGACATCGTGAGTTCAAGTCCTTATTACTACCTGAGCATTATCTGTCAGTGATAACTGTTCCTAAATTTAGAGACACTTTTGTCAAGCTTCATTTAGGGATTTGTGATCTAAATGTAAACCTTAGATATATGTCACCTAGGGCATGAACTGCATTTTTTATTACATTGTCCAGAGAGTTACAAGAAAAGTTTATTTTGGAAACACTTCAGAAATGGCCATGAAGCATCGTTAGAATTATTTATGCTGAGCATCAGAATGTGACTAGATCAGTAGCAATGTTTGTAGACTATGCACTGAAACAGAAGGAAGAAGCACAAAGGAAGAAGGTGATGATTGCCACCCCCAACGTCATTATGCTCTGCTTTAAAATTATTGCACCAGTGTGCACGTCGACTGTTTGGTGTTACGTATGTAATAATGTTTTATTGCTGCATCGAAATGTCATAAGATTGCAGCCAGACGTACAGGTCAAAGGCCTCATAATAGAGGAATTCAATTCAATTCCTCCTTTTCTGTGCATTTAAATTAGCAGTTGAAGCTGTGCATCCAACTTCTTGTCATTTCTGCCTTTCTTTGTCACTCTGTGTGTGTGTCTGCATGCATGTGCAAGTGTGTGTGTGTGTGAGCATGTGAGAGGGGGAGGGGAGAGAGAGAGAGAGAGAGCACATACATCTTCATCTATTTTTGTGTGACTGGTGTTTGCATCTGCAATCTCATATAAGTGTACTGATGCAAATTGGAGTCGTGATGTGTACCTGTCAGTTGCTTGATGTGTGTAGATGTAAGTGGTTTCTGTTTTCTTTTTCTAATATTAAAAATATTCTTCACTCAAATCAGGTTTTAATTAAGCTGTCTTCTCCCAAACAAACTTAAGCATTTTACCCTTCTGTGTTCTGCAATGTGTGCGGCCTCCAAGGGGGCTAAGCCCTTTCCACACAGTAACAGTAGGTTTTCCATCCACATCTTGCTGTGTGGCTATTTACTGAAACCATGAAGTGGGTGAACCTCCCCAGTCCAAGAAAGATTCCACAGTGTGTTTTGAGAATCCCTGCATTCTTCACCAATGCTTACGCTGGAGCAAGACAGCTCTCCACTGCCAAAAGCCATGATCATGGAGGGTAACCATGAAAATATGAGCTCACTTAGCTTTTCAAACAAAAAGGTAGGGAGGGTTTGATTTTAGGAATTTCAGCAATCTGCTGACCACTGTCCCAGATACTAAAATTGCATGCCAGAGGTGGCCGCACACATGTGGAATGCAAAGGTGAGATGACATAAGCTTCCCTGAATGATTGCCTTTGAAGCTCCCATTTGGCTGGATTATACCTGTGTTGTGTCTGTAAGTGTCATCATATTAAATTTTCCTCAAGTTCCAAAAGCTGGTACATCTATTTCTTGTTTTTCTATCCCCACTGCTTAGAGAGAGAGAGAGAGAGAGGGATTTGGCTTTTTTACTTTCAGTTTTATAAACTTCTTCATGGCTTCATGTCTGCCTCCCTTTTCAGTCACATGTCAGAGTGTGTGTGCATGCCTGTGCGAATGGATGTGTAGTTCTGTCTCCCTATGCTTCGTTTGTCTGTTTTAACAACAGTACAATCAACATGGTAATATCAGACATACTTTTAGGAATGGCAGGTATATGTAGTTGCTAATAAGAGCTCCTAACCTTTTGATTTTTATTTGTTTTGCATGTTCCTGAATTGTGTCATTAGCATGCCATTAAAGAACAGTGCCGCTAGCCCTCCTCTTGCTGACACCCCCACTCCCCATCCCCGCTTCTTAGTTACACTGATTCCATTCAGACCTTTAGTGAGGGCTAAAGAGGGTAGGGGAAGACAATCCCTTGTGCTGTACAGGGTGCATTTGTATGCGTCCTTCACACAGAAGATGGACTGGAGAGGAAGGCACTAGCACAGTTCGAAGACCTACTGAGTGGGAAATGATTTTCGTAAGATGTCATATTTTTCCATTAAAACTGAGTGAAAATCTCACTTCCAATTACAGAACATAACGAATGGTTTTACCAGGACACAAGTGTATCATGCATGGTGGCAGCCATGGGGAGAGCAAGATTACCACATTAGTTACTCAGGAGGCGGATGCTTTAAATAAAATGGCAGTTGTTTCAGTAGCTGATCAGGGTGCTTACGCTGGCAGGCAGAAAATAAGACCTTTTATTTTTCTTTTGAAGAAAGTGGCAGAAAACTTTGTCAGAATAAATGAAAGCTTACCTAAGGGACTTGCTTTAAATCCAAGGCACAGGATGATGCAATTTTAGATTTCAGTTCATAGTGGGCAGGTCAGGGTGGATGAGTGTTGCAGTCATCCTTTCATATTTCAGTGTGCCTAGTCCCAGTCCTGAAGTGTGCCTAGCCCTACAGTTTATTCTGTGAAGACATTTTGGCTTCATCAATATAAACTTTTCAGTGGCTGTTCAATGGGTGTAGGTCTTTTTTCCCTCCTGAAAGTGGACAATTTTGGAAGGTAGGCTGGTAGTGAAAGTGATCCATGCTTTTAGATGTACATTTTCTAGCAGGAATTTGGGGCAGGTCGGGGAATTGCGGTGCCAAATGGGAGCTGTGGTCTTGTGAGGGAGGGCTTGAGAAGTGCACTAACCCATAACACTAAAATTGAGGTAAACCCTGTGTGGTGATGTTTGGTGTGGTGTGTGACTTGACCAGTGTGACGTTCTAATTCACAGATTCTTCCCTCGGTGCACCACGACGTGTCTGCAGTTTTGGACCCCACCGGGACACTGATGTAACTACATCACCTTCCAAGCCCGCCTTATCAGGCGGGTCCTGGGGTTGTGCTTCGCCCTCACCCCCTTCCTCAGGGGACTTTGCCCCGCCCTCCCCATGTGCGATTTCTTGCCCAGTGGGTGTAGTGGCTGGACTGCTTGTGCATGCAAATAACTCTCACCTTCTTCTCGCTTCTTCAGTCTCCTCACATTCATGTGGGAGACGATGGACACAGAGACAGGAAGAAAGAGAAAAGGATTTCCAGAATCAAGATTGTTTTGTTTCATGTTTGATGGAGAAGGAATGCTTTGTTAATTTTTTTTCCCTTCTAACATTTTAATTGTGTGTTGGTGATGACGAATACAATGACCATCGTTTTGTTGTAAGATGACTATTTGTCATAAGATTATGGTTTTTTCATTAGCATCAAGGTTTTTCGTTCTTTTTTTCCATATTTGCTCGTTTTGTGTTTCACTGTGCTTTATAGCTGTTTCCTTTGTTTTAATAAATATATTGTATAATTGTGCTACTATGTAACCATGCTTAGCTGGGTGAGTTTAAATTGGCTGTCATCAACAGATGCTTCCAAGTACTCTTCACCATGGCAACGCAGCGACCCTTGACCCAGGGTCAGGGGTCATGCCACAGCTGACAAGCCAGATGGGGCAGCTCTCCCTCTCCAGTGCTTCGGTAGGGGAAGAGCATGCCATTTTGTAATTTGCGCCGTCTCCTTTGCTACAGTGCTCTCTCTTTTGCTGGTGTCCCCGTTTTTGGCCTTGACTTTTGTTCCTTCTCACTCCTTAGCTGCTAGAAATAGCATCCTTTTTGTGCATTGAGAGGTTAGGAAGGCTGCTTTTCTCACAGTTTTCTTGTTGATCCATTTGCTTATTAACTCTATGGTCAGTGGGCAGAATGTGAATGAAGTTGGTCATAGAGTGGTAGTGCGACCTTGCAGCGTAACCAGCATTTTCCTTCCTGTCTTACTTGGAATTGCCTCTTCTGTTTTTGTTGTTACGATGTTTAAAGGCAGACGCTCCCAGGTACAGTCTGGATGGGCACTAGGATTAGTTCGGAAAATTGTTGATAGTACTTGGCAAGACTTCTTTGTATTGAACTATATTCTATCTTGGTTTCTTTCATTAGAAGTCATTCTGCAAGCAGCAAGAAAAGAATTGCCATTTATCAGGATGGCAGTTTGCAGAGCTGTAGTTTTAATTTCTTTTTTTTACCTGCCATGGAATTATTACTGTTATCTTCACAATTGGTTTGGTCAGTACTTTGCCCCTAACAGAAACTGATCCTTGTAAATGTTAACTAACGTGTTTTTTCAGCAAAGAAAAGATACCATGACCTTGAAAAATGTAGCCTTGAGGTCCAGATAGTGGATAGGTGCCTACAATATCAGGACAGGTGGTGTTAAACTGTCATTAAAATATTACCCCCGGTATATTGCTGTTTTACAAATGTATACTTCATGAAACAGAGATTGAGATCAGAATATGTAGATATGTAGAAATGACATAATCATTTTTAAAAAATTCTCATTTGTGTGAACAATCGGCCATCATTATAATATTGAATTATAGTGGGACCTAAATTAAGATTCATTTAAATATTAAAAAAGGTAATCTTTAAGTGTCAGTATTTAGACAGCTATGTTTGGGCACTTGAGCATAAAGACGAGGCACATGGCAAGGTGTACAAAGTTATGACGTATACTAATAATATCTAAAGACTGTATACCAGCTAAATGCCAAAGTTTGTTTCTCAGGACAGGCAATTGTAGAGAATGCCTTTTAGTTTTGTTGTGGTCTTGGAGTGGAAAACAGAATGCAGTTTTCTCTGACTGGAGAGTTGTTTTGAGTTAATACATGTACTGGAGACTGTGAAGGCCAGCAGCAAAACAAGGTGTACATTTTTGTTTACAAAATTTTGGTGAAGATTTTTCACTGCCAGCTTATGTAAACATCAGTTCTTTGTGAACATGTTTGTTACTATTTTAATGTCTTACACCCATGTAGCTCATGCAGATTTCTTGGACTCTACTGAAATAGTCTTCCAGGATCTTACATTAGAGAGCCATTACTCCCATCTGTAATTATTTAAAAAAAACTGGAATTCCCCCTTCTTACATAATACTTAGTATCTTTTCTCTTTTTCTGTCCTTTGTTAAAATGTTTCCTCAGTATATCTTGGCAATAATCAAACCAGGGCAAGCCAAGCCATTATAAGCTAAGATGTTTGTTGTCATCAAATATGCTTATAATAAATGTTACAAATGGATTTCATCCTGACTGTAAATAAACTTTGGCAGCATATCTTGGAAGTCCAGACATGCCAGGTGAAGGACTGAATGGCAGCAGGTCATATTGTCTAATTTTATCTTGGCATAATCTTGGAACCCTCCCCCTATTTTCTTCCCTTCTCCACATTCGGTGGTTTTAGGTGAATTGTGTAGAGGTGAACAAAAATATTAAGATGCACAGTGAAAGTGAGGATTAACTGAGGAAAAAGATAGCCATGCCATGGCTGAATATTAATAACCAGCAGCAGTCATTGTTTTCCTTGCTGTTGTCTTAATTTCAAGCCCACCTGACTTGCGACAACAGAATGTTCTTTCTGAAATCTTACATTTTCAAAAAATAAAAGGGGTAGAGGAGGGGCAAGCAGTGTAGAAAAAGATCCATGTCTGTCAAAATGTTCTTGTGCAAGTGAGGATAGTGTTAGAGTTCGTCTTTTTTTGTTTGTTTGTTTTTTGGTGATGGCTGGTTGGCTTGCCTCGTGACGGACATGCACTTGAAATAGATTAGTATGTGATAGTGCTGGCATGGTTGCATAGTCATCTGGTTTATTTTACCCATTTCCTCCCTTTAACTTTTAAAATGTGCACTTTTAAACTGTAAAATCTTTTAAATTTAGAATATGGAATGATTTGTGCTTTTAAAGAAATTTGCATGCCATGGAATGGAATTTCATGTTAAAGAATTTTTAAATGTTTCTTTTTGATTGTGTGCTCTGCACCACCCTTTTACATCACCAAAGTCTTCTTTTGTCATTGACTGATAGAGACTGGCCAGTTTCTTGTCAATGATAAAGGACAGAGGAGATGAGACTAACAGATGTAGTTGCTGTACATACAGAGCCTTTGCCATACCATCAGCATGGTGTAATATCAACAGAACTTCATTCTTGATGACTGTGAACAATAAATGTGAGTCCCATCTTGTGATAAAAACTGCAAACATCCCATTAATGTCTGCCACAAGTTTCTGGCTTGACTAGTAATAGCCAGCTTGTGGTCCAGAGAAGAAGTGTATTTTGATAAAGAGGCTACCAAAGCGTACACAGTCAAAGGATGGCGGCATCCCATGTATAAAGTAGAGATTTTTTTCAGAGTGAAGACATTGTACAGAGCTGTTACTCGGCTGCTTTTCTTTGAGCTTTTTTTCAGCTTTTTAAAAAATATTTTGATGAAGTTGTTTCCTTGAGCTGCTTGGCTTTGGTGATCCGTTTTCAAGTCTTTAAGGATGTGGATTTGTAAGACTGTGTTTTTGTGATTGTTGTATTGTGATTTTCTTTTTTGACCTTTTTTGGCTTTCATAGTTTTTAATAATTTGGGGCATAAAGAAGTTAACATTGGTTCAAGCTGCTTGCTTCTGTATATAGAATTTATTTTGAAGAATGTAGACTTATGTGGGTACCTTATTTTGTCCATCATGGATTTGTTGCTTTCATCATGTAACCCATGGAAGAGAAATGATATTCATACAGGCTGTTTCTTTCACCTCCCCCCCACTCCCAAATTGTTTTGTTTGCCTCCCCTTCCCCTGCTGTCTGTTGATGCCATACTTTTGGATGTGAATGAGACTGTACACATAATCATAGTGGTGAAATGACGTTAAAGGCGCAGCATTTGATCATCTCCAAACCGGTAGGCAACATTACTTGACCTCTTTCCTACCAAAGACTGACTATTTTGACAGTGAAAATCCACTTTTTATACTCATTCATAATAAAGTTCATTCTTGAAAACTTGTTGCATCTCTTTTGTTTTGGGTGTTTATTATGATAGCTTACAGCCCTGCCTCACCCCACCCCTCACCCTCACTTTCATTTTAGGAAAACATCTTGTTAGAATTTTAAAGTTCTCCACCCAACCTTCCAGTTACCACAACAGGCTTTTTGAGACTTGAAAGACTGAGTTTGACAAAGCCTGGCACTGAGAGGCCGAGGAAAATACCATTACCTCCCCTCTCTAAAAGCAGTAGTGTAAGAGATTGTTCCCAACATATCATGAACCCTTCTGCTCTTTTTATTTGCATAAATTTCTGAATGCATTGTATGCTTTACAACCCACTCCAGTTACTTGTGTTTGTTTCAAGTTGGTGGTTTGAAAGAACAAAATATTCCCAACATATTTTCCTTTTGATTAAAAGTGGCTATTCACAGCAGTGCATCTGGTATATTCACAGAGCTTAAATTTATTAACAAACTTCAGGTGCTTATCTGTGGTGAATTTTTTTCAAATTATATATCCTTTTTGGAAAGTATCAAATTTATACAAAAGTCCTATACTTTATGAAATAGTATTTTGTGTCATCATTTCTGACACATATTTACTTGATGGCTTGATTTTTGCCATTATTAGCCAGCTAGTAGAAGATGCAAGAAGTGGATTGTTGATAAGTATCCATTAATACATGCCACTGTGCCAGTTGCATACACTTCTGTGTCTTACTCATTTTGAACAGCTTAACATCCAAGTTTAGTATTCCCTCGTTGCCTCACACTCAAAATGCAAAAGAAAACAGCCCAAGTTCAGCTACCTTTCCTTTTTTGTTGTTGTTTTTAAAAAGTCCTTATCCAGCACCACACCTTGTCTCTCACCTCCCAACCCTACCAAAGATCTAGTCAGCAAGAGGAGACAATAAATTTACTCAAAATAAATGTTTAACCATTTGGGGCGGGGACATCCAACATGTGTAATTTGCTATGCATTATGCTGCCTGAACAGCTGAACACCTTTTTTAACCCTCTTCCCCCACTTTTTTTTAAAGAAAAACTTTGAAAAGCCAGTATGCCAATACCTCCATGTTACCTTTTGTATGAATTTTTGTGATATTTGTGGATCCAGTTTACACATGAATGGATCTTTGAGAAGATGGAATGCCTTCATTTGAATTACACCTGTTGCACCATGTGCTATAAGAACAGGCATAACACTAACCAGAGAAGACTTAGCCTGTTGCCTCTTGTTGTAAACTCCTTCCGAGCTGATCATAATATATTACTTAAATGTTTAAAGGGAAAGTTTTACCTTTGTTGATTTCAGCTCCCCATATTTGTTTATCTTATTTAACATATTGTCACAGTTTTACAGCACACTCGTTTTATTAGGCTGTATTTACTGCATCTAGGAACTTATTTTTTTATGAAAGTAAGAAGAATAAGTGCATTGACTCCTTCATTTTTTTTCGAGATTCTACACAACAGTGATTTTATTTGTACATACCCACTTAATAAATCTTTGTCCTCATTCTGTACAGTGTTTCTTTTTTTAAAGTCTGCAAAACTTTTTGGTGACTGTACCCTACACTAAACACTAACACATTCCGGGATTTTGAGGCAAACCCTTTTTCATTGTATTTGATTTTTTTAAAAATTCCTACACAGCTGCGAAAACATGCTTTCAATGTATGATTGCATAGGCATTTTCACTCATACACCCTTGGGTTTATTGTTAATTTGGGGTTGGGTGGGGGTGGTAGCCTTTTTTTAAAAAAAAAATGCAACTCAGGTGGCTAGTATGCATACACCACTGCAAGGGGAGGTAAAGCATAACAGCTAGAATGTTCCTGATGAGTGCCTCTGATATTTTTGGTGACTGCAATAATAGCTTTGTGGGTAGGCTTATCTACTCACGAAGCATCTTAACTGTTCTGATGTTTGCACTGTTTTCCCATACCTATCAGCATTTGTCATCAAATCTTATCTTGTCAAGTTCGGGTGATGGGTTTGCTTTATCCTAGACATTTTGTTATCTTTTATGATGCTTTGGTTACCACATTGTTGATAGAATCAACAGGGGGGGAGGAGAGAAGCATTAATTGGCTTTTGTGTGCGTGTTTGTGTCTAAGCACATGGCATGGATGCCTAAGCACCAACGCATGTGTAGACATATTTTTTTTTGTTGGTGGGTGCGTGTATCAATCGCCAGCTGCCCTCGAGTACAGGCACAGGGGCACATAACTGCACACATGTGTTGTGCAGTGATGCTTAGGTTAAGCTAGCTTCATTTCTATACTTGAGGAGCTGTCCTTGCTTTGTGAAATTGATTCTACTAGAGGAGAAAAGCTCAGGATCTGCCCTGTCGCTCGAAAAGTTAGTCTGCAGATGGAAGCAATAATAGTTTTGTATAGTTTGTGAGTCCTGTGTGTGCATGTTGTATGTTTCATAGCCTTCCCTGTGATGGTTTCAGATTTTTAAGCCTTTTTCAAAATCAATTACAACAATGTTTTACTTCATATTTTTTTCACTGTGAGAGAATGGCAGAATTTGATGTGCATGCAATGTGAACTGTATTCCTAGCAAGGACACTGTAGGAAGGGCTAGATCTGAATAAGAATTGTCTAAGAAATGTTCGGATCACAACAGCACTATCTGTCTGTGCACAGAGTTGTGGAGAATTTCAAGCCTCCTTCCACTTGGGGGGGAAAACCCAACCCAATATGCAACGTTAATAGTACAATTAAAAGCAGAGATAACATAATGATTGTGCTGATGCAGGCATAGAGTACCAGGTGCGGCTTTTGCATTTCCTGGTGTTTTATGGCCATAATGAATGTGCAGCCTTGATGACTGTTTTGCAGTAGCATGAATGGGTGAGCATGCATCTAAGGTTGAGCACAAAATGTGGCTCAGTCTGGTCCAGATTCCTCTCCCTGCCCCTACCGCCCAAATATCTGTATCCACATCACACAATGAGTGATTTTTATGGACTTTTCATAGAAGTTTAACCCCTGTAGAACTTACATGTGATGGTTAGATAGGATTAAATTTCCGTGAAGGCATATAAAGGATCTGAAGACATAATAGTTATAATTACGTCTTTCTTTGCCCAACATTTCTCTGCACACACCCACTAATGAATGTGAGACTTCATTTCCCAACTTACAGGTTATGTGCCATGAAGACAAGTTTTGCTGAAAGACATAAAATATGAGATGCAAAGGAAAAGAAGAAAGTGTTGTGCTGAGAGAAGCATAGATCAGATGATGAGCCCCTGGTACAGCTGTACCCAGAGAAAACAGCATAGATCAGATGAAGATCTGGTACAGCTGTACCCAGAGAAAACATAGCATAGATCAGATGATGAGCCCCTGGTACAGCTGTACCCAGAGAAAACATAGCACAGCATATGTGACACCAGGCTCAGAAACCACAAGAGGACAGGTTTTAAAAAAGGTTTTAAACAACATAGACACCTCTCTCATCTATTTTCAAACTTTTGAATCATAATACTTTCATAATGTGAATTTGTGGGAAACATGTGGCTAATTCAGAAATCCTATTAAAAGATGACTTTTTTAAAGTCTGCATTTCAAGCAAAAATGGTGGAATTTTGTACATTTGTTGTTGTGGAGTATGGGACCAAGTTTGCATGCTATTTTCCGCAAGTTCAGAAACAAACTGCATTATCTCAAGCCTCTGGAACCAGATGGAATTCTGTTTAGGCCTTTATGAGGGAGGGTGCGAGGAAAGTATTTTGGTTTGGACAATGGATATACTTAGTTTTGTTAGGAGAGCAGAAAGAGCACTTTTTTCCCTGGTCAGCATTGTTTAAACTGGCTTCTCTGTTTAAAACAGAAGTCTAGATAATCTCTAAATTAAAATCACACTGTCGCTGTAAAGTTAAAGAACAACCTACAGATGAACCTGAACTGTCACTAATATGTGCAAATCAGTGCCATTTTGTCATCACTTGGATGCAGTGCTCACTCAAATGCTATGAAACAAAAGGTATACAAAGTGTTATTTTTCATGTGTGTAACAGAGAATAAGGAATTTTTGTATTTTTTTACATTTTTCCTTTTTTGCATCATTTTACAAAATGTACCTCTTGATTTGTTTTCCCTCCCCCACTCCATCCCCCATGACTTCTGAATAATTTGGATTTCACTGTCATCTTTTATGTGTGTGTGCTTCTATGTCACGTAGGGGCCATTTTGTGTTGATAGGCTTAGCAAGAAATTGTCCTTCCCTGTAGCATTTGGTTGGAGTATTTGTTAAATTCTTGTTTTTAGCTGTGAATAAATGTTTTAGAATCACCTTCAGTAACTGTGTTTGTTGTCTTTGATTCATGCAGCTGTGTGCTGTCTTTCTACCATTCCAGCCTAAATAGCACCTGGAATGTCAGTCAAGATGATAGTACATGTCTGATATACATACAACAGTCAAGCATACTTTTTAAAAATGCTTAATTTTCAAACTTTACATCCACTGAGGGCAGATGTAGCCATAACTGTAGTCGTCAGTTTCTTTATGATTTTTTTAAATCTATTTCACTCTTTCCCTTTCTTTATTATTCAAGGCTTAAAAGTGTGTCGCTACTCAGCGAGATTCCTTGCCCAATGTATATCATGACCACAATTCTCTTCTGCCAAGGCAACCCCAACTACTATTTTCCCCTGTGCTCTTAGTACAAGAACGGTGGCATTTCTGGGTGAAGCAAAATACAGCAGTCTGCATGAAGTTTTGCTGTTGAAAAATTTGAATTAAAGCAACAAGTCGGGTCCAGATGAATGTGGCACCAGAACAGACACTGTAGCAGTGCAGTTCTTGTGCTTATTTGACCTAGCACATGTTCAATGTTGACCACTGTCCCACATATTCTAGTCAGCTCAAAGTTTACATCTAGCAGACACTGCATATGACTTCTCCTCAAGAAAAATGCATCTTAGCTATGCTTGAATGCAGACTTTTAAACTGTTTTATTCATTTATGTATATATATATATGCTTTAGTAAACTCATTATTACTGCCCTGGCTCTATTCATCATTCACCCCATGAAAATGTTCAATC